>OX451215.1:148219002-148221502 GCA_949628195.1 Phasia obesa
CTTGTTTGTATTTCATTACATAGATGTGCAAAAAACATTAGAAACAAAACTAACCAATTGATCAAACATGCCGTCGAACACCATCAAATCAGATCACAAGTAATGTTGTTATTATTGTTTTTTCTTTAAAATAAATGACTTGAAACCCCCTGTTAATTCGTATCTTTCCTATTTTAACCTCGTTAAATCAAAATCTTGTTTCATCAAAAGCTCTGTAATCTGTGCAAAAATAAATAAAAAACTAATAAATGGTATTCTGCTGTTTTTTATACAACAAAGATGTACAATAATTATTAAATATAATTAAGTAACTGAACTATTGTTTATAATTTAATTTTGAAATATGGAGATTAAATATGTATACATACATACATACATACATATGTATTTAGTATATTGTACACGTATTTAAGCTCCATATTTCAAAATTAAATAAAAATGTGTGTATGTTCATACATAGAAATGTACGTACATATGTATGAACTTGATTAACTGTAATAATTTTATATATATGTACATACATACATACAGACATACATACATACATACATATTTATATTCTACTTATAGCTTTTCATCTAATGTTTACCTTGTTTTCGTAAGAATCAATTATTAATTTGCAAGTAGAATATTTATTTTTTTCAACTAATCATTTAATGTTACTTTTTAATATTTTTCAGTTTGAATTACAATCTCAGTTGTGGATGATTCTGATCGTAAGTGCATCGCACATGCGAGTGAGAACGGCCGGTCGTATGTATGAAATCATCAAGTTATTTAAAATTTCAAATGTTCTAAATTGATCCCAGCTGACATTAAAATTAATTTAAAACGAATTGTAACTGGCTGTGATTCGCTTGTTTTAACTATTACTTTAATTATTTACTTGTACAAACACTACTCGTATTTATTAGTTTAATATCTGTCTCTAGACAACATTCACAAGTGAAAATGTTTGTTAAGAATTTGTTAATTGTTCTGCCGATTTTTACATTATTTAACTCGATTGAAGCGAATGATAAATCCGGGTAAGTACGATACAACTGAACATTGATTATTTGTTATATTAAAATAACAAAATAAGGTTTACACATATTTTTAATTTAACAAAAAATTAAATGGTTATGCTCACAGATTGGTCCCATTGAAAAAAAATTTCATAAAATTAAAAAATTAAAGGTTGTTTCCATAGAATACATGTGATTTTAATTAGGAATTCAACCCTATGACTTTTTACCGATACGATACTTGAATAAAAATGTCGGCGATATCGTAAGCGATATGTTTGTGATCCTATATAAATATATAAATCATATATAGTACTGCGTCTATATAAAGAGGTAAAAAACGTACGTATATATCGGTTTGCAAATTTTTATGATCCAATAAGAACAAAGGTTTTATTAAAAAAAATCTATAAACTTCAAATAACATGAAATACTAAATTTCTTTAGATTTAGTTAAAATTATGCTTTACAAAAACCAAACGACTTATTCCATAGTACTTTGCATTCATATAAATATTGCCTAAAATTAGCAGGTTTTTCGGCAGGTGAATGAAAAACTTATCTATCTATCTATCTATCTATCTATCTATCTATCTATCTATCTATCTATCTATCTATCTATCTATCTATCTATCTATCTATCTATCGATCTATCTATCTATCTATCTATCTATCTATCTATCTATCTATCTATCTATCTATCTATCTATCTATCTATCTATCTATCTATCTATCTATCTATCTATCTATCTATCTATCTATCTATCTATCTATCTATCTATCTATCTATCCATCTATCTATCTATCTATCTATCTATCTATCTATCTATCTATCTATCTATCTATCTATCTATCTATCTATCTATCTATCTATCTATCTATCTATCTATCTATCTATCTATCTATCTATCTATCTATCTATCTATCTATCTATCTATCTATCTATCTATCTATCTATCTATCTATCTATCTATCTATCTATCTATCTATCTATCTATCTATCTATCTATCTATCTATCTATCTATCTATCTATCTATCTATCTATCTATCTATCTATCTATCTATCTATCTATCTATCATTTCTATCTATCTATCATTTCTATCATTTCTATCTATCTATCATTTCTATCATTTCTATCTATCTATCATTTTTATCATTTCTATCATTTCTATCTATCTATCTATCTATCTATCTATCTATCTATCTATCTATCTATCTATCTATCTATCTATCTATCTATCTATCTATCTATCTATCTATATATATATCTATCTATCTATCTATCTATCTATCTATCTATCTATCTATCTATCTATCTATCTATCTATCTATCTATCTATCTATCTATCTATCTATCTATCTATCTATCTATCTATCTATCTATCTATCTATCTATCTATCTATCTATCTATCTATCTATCTATCTATCTATCTATCTATCTATCTATCTATCTATCTATCTATCTATCTATCAATCTATCTATCTATCTA
>OX451215.1:148226502-148363038 GCA_949628195.1 Phasia obesa
AACTATATAAGCTGCTAGATAGTTATTTAACCGAACGAAAATTTATTGTGAAAGAAGGAGATTTTTTGAGCTCACCCCAGCCAATCGAAGCCGGAGTTCCCCAAGGTAGTATATTGGGGCCCTTTTTATACTTATTGTATACTTCAGACATGCCAACTAGTAACCGAGTTCACACATCGACATTTGCTGACGACACAGCTTTTTTGAGCATTCACGAAAGACCCGAAGTAGCATCACAATATTTACAAGACCACATATTTAATTTAGAAAAATGGTTGAAGAAATGGAGAATAAAAGTGAATGAACAAAAATGTACTCACATAACTTCCTCACTGCGTAGAAAAACTTGCCCACCTATTCGGATAAATAGCCAAATGATACCTCAGCTCTCAGACGTCAAATATCTCGGCATACATCTTGACCGGCGCCTTACATGGAAACGCCACATAGAAACAAAGTTAACACAAATGAAGTTAAAAGCAGTCCAACTAAACTGGCTTATTGGCAGAAATTCTACTGTAGCTTTAGATTGCAAACTTTTATTATACAAGTCAATTCTAAAACCAATATGGTGTTATGTCATTCAATTATGGGGCACTGCCTCAGCTACCAACTTAAAAAAAAATTCAAAGGCGCCAAAATAAGATTCTTCGTATAATTACATCTGCTCCTTGGTATATAAAAAACTCGAACATCCATAAAGATCTAAACGTGCCATCAGTTAAAGCAGAAATAGCGAAACTTGCCATAAGGTATTTAAAGAAGCTTGAAACTCATCCGAATCCACTGGCCCGTAACATACTAAATGAACCTGGTTACATTCGACTAAGAAGGAGGGACACTGCTTCTCTCATCCGTACATCATAGGGATAACCCACAAATTACAGTAACCGTGAAACATACATTTTTTTGTCCAGCACTGGTTGGACTTAACAAGTATATTTTTAGACTTAAGATATGAGTAATTATTGATAGTTCAATTATATTGAAGATACAATAAATAAAAATTGCGAAAAAAAAGAATTAATTTTTGGGCTATACGGGGCAATTCAAATAATAATAGAGTTTAAATTAGTTGTTGCGTTAGCAATATCTCGAAGCTTAAACCTTATGGTAACTGCCGGACTAACATCGATAGGTGGCAGCTCAGCTAAATCAGTCGAGACAATTGGAGTAAACACGTTTTTAAATGATCTACAAACAAATTACCGATTACCTTTACCATTTCTTGCCTACCCACCACAAGAAGTTCGTAATGGAGGCTTACGTAGGACTGGTCTTTTAAGATTTCTACATGCACGCCATAATGAATAATCTGATTGTAGAGTTGGGTCCAGATCTTCTAGGTAGTTTTTCAGAGATGCTACTCTTCGAGATTCTAGTAGGTCTCTTAGCCGCTTCGTGCAATCTTTAAGTCTAGCTTTAACTTGAGGAGATCTATATGTTTGCCACTCTCTACGATTTTTTATTTTTTCAATCAAGAGCCGCCCGACATCTGCAGAATAAATGTGATTGAATCTGTCTATTTATCCGGTTACAGTTGCATGTTGGGCAGCTAATGCGTACTGATATATTTTTTATATTTCAATCAATTTATGCTTGTGCTGGTTATTGGTGATACGATATTTTGTTGATTCCATATATAGACAATAGTGGGTGAATGATCTGAGGCTAATTCTAGTGATGCTTCAGCTATAATAATTTCTCTTGTGATTGATTAAAAATATTTTTAAAATTAAAAAATATTGGATTTATTAGATTAAATTTTAACCAAAAAATTGTTTTTGCGATTTTGGAAATTTTTCACATTGATTTTGGCGAAATGTATGAAAATAAATCTGATAACCCTGATGGGTAGAACTGCAAAACAATCGATAGTACTATCGATAATTTTATTTTTAAATGTCTATCTTCTTTCGATATCGATACTATCGGAAAATTTTAATATGAAATTCCCCCTTACCCCATTGGGTTAGGGGGCTTACCCTAGGATAAAGGGGGGCGACTGTTCGCAGCTCGATTCGGAAATACCTTTTGCTTTTCCTCTGTGAAATTTCATTAAGATATCTTCAGAGGTTTATGAGATACCGAATTATTCCAAAGTAAATCGTTTTCAAACCACTGTGCTGTATGTCAAAAAATGATTTGACTGAAATTGTTATATTATGATATCTGTAACTCATTTTTGGAACTCTCGAATAGAAAAACTTTTCTCATGAAACGGAGAAATTAAAGAAAAATCGAGTCGAAACAAAAAAATGCTTCTTACCTAAAAGTGTTTCTGTAAGTTTATTTTGTGAAAACTATCTGTCATTTCAGTTATATAGTTATTGGAATGATTGGGGAAAAGTGTTTCTGTAACAATGTTTTTCCGTAACAAAAGTTTTTCCCTACAACTGTGATTTAATAATATATTGCGGTAAATCTGCAACATATTATACTGTTCATTCCGCTAAGCTGTTATTATAGCTATACTTTGAATTACTTTCTACAGTTGTAAGTAAATACGTACAAAAAAAAAAAAAAAAAAAAAACTATTAACAAATTTCATACAATAGTTTTTTGTTTAAATGATAGATCATTAAGTTCTTTAATTTCTTATTTCCTCACAAAAGTTATTTTATTTAAAATAATGTTTTTTTTTATTTTTTTCACTTTTTTGGCAGTTTATTAATGGAAATATTTCAGTATAAAGGTAATAAGTGCTGCTTTATTCGCACTAAAATACAGAAACACTTTTGACTCATACATCGAGAAACGATGAAATTTTTTGTTTCACACTTTTCGATATGAAAACTTCTCGCAAAAAGTTACAGAAACGAGGCACTGTGTTAAAAGCAAGAAGCAAGCTATGTTCTGATAAAAGGCTGCTATTGCTTTGGCGTATAGTAATGTTTATCTCGCACGATCAAAGCATATTTGCATTCGTCATGTTGTTCGAGATTTGGTTTACAATATGTATATGCAAATAAATTATATTGGTACTGAAAATATGGTAACTGAATCTTTACTAAAGGTCAACCCGCTGGGAAATTTCGTGAATGCTGTAATCAACTTGGTTTAAGAAACTTCAATTTTAGTGGAGGTGATAAACTGAAGACTGAAGAAATTTAACATACTGTTACGAAAGAAGAATTTACTCATTATAGGCTCTGAACAATAATACTCTCGAACAACAAAAACATTAATGGTTTGTTTTCTTACAATGATGAAAGAAAGAAACAAACAATAAAGAGCATCGCTACACGCAAAGAAAAAACATGGTTGAGGTAACAATAATCTAGGAGCAACATGTTATGGTTGAATTATATGGTTATATTCAAACCATAATATTTTAAACATATTATTGTCTTACATAAAAATAACATTGTAAAATACAACCATAATTATGTTTATAATATAAACATACTATAATATAATGTGAAACATGTAAATGGTTATATGTGACAACGTATGAATATATTTATAAATAACAAAAAAAAAAAAATAAATACACGAATATTTCCATTTAGACTTACATACATATTTTGATATTTTCTGCTTACCTTTTTATATGTTTGATATTTTTAATTTAAAACTATCATTTATAACAAAAAACAAATTTATTTGTTGACAACAAATGTGTATTTAATGAAAAAAGACCAAAATATGTATTTTTAAAACCAAACATTATTTGTTTATTTTTAGTCATACTTAACATAATATGTTTAATAATAATATATTAAGGTTATAAATATAATTTCGTTTTTAAATATTAAAGAAAATTTCATTGCAGTTTGAATTTTAATATGGTTCAAATCAACCATGTTGCTTTTTTAATGCTTATAACCCTTGAATGATTATCTGTTAACAAAAACTTGTTTATCGTGACCAAAGTATTGTTTAAAATAACTATAATTTGTTTACAGCAAACATGTATTGTTACAGAGAACATAGTGTGGTTGCCGTGACCATACAATAACCATGTTTTTTCTTTGCGTGCACGAATCGAGGCATGTTAAAATTTTTCAAGGTGTGCAAATCATATCGATATTGAGCCCATAATGATGCAAGATTTGTTGGCAGTTGTTCATCCCATAACAGATTAAGTGACCATAGTTGTCTTAGTAAATTCTTAAAACGAACAACGGTTGGAGTTAATAGTCACATTCGAGACACATCTAAGAGTACTTGTCTTTTTAAAGAAACTAAGCTTTCTGCAAGTACGATTTTATAACCCAACTTATCAGTGGCAGGCGTCCAGTAGGTAATTTGTCAAGGTCATCTCGTTTGAAAACTATTTCATCTTCAGTGGCAGCCCCCGTGAGAACGTCATCCACATAAAAATCTTCAAGCAAAACCTTTGATGCTAATGGATAAGATGACCTGTAGCCATGGGCCAATTTCTCTAGGACACGAAGTGGGAGGTACTAAAGACGAAATTGCTTCCTAAAAATGCATACCAATTACTAATATTTTTCACAGTTTGTCAAATAAATGTTTTCAATAATAGAAAAAATTAAAAACTTAAAAAGAAACACGTATTTCCTGGCGAATGGATTAACTTTTATAAAATTTCTTTAAGCATTCACGTTTTCACATTTGTTTATAACTAAATTATACTGAAACAATTTATTTAACTTTAATAGAAAAATTTTATTTGCAACTATAAAAAATTGTTCAGATTTGAGAGCTTTCTTATATGTAGTTGACTGCTTAATTACCTACAATATGTATATTATTTTGCTGCTCATACTTTGAGTGCCCGATTTGGGCATTAATTATTGTAAACTTCTAGACATAATTCACTCCAGCTTGGATATTTTATATTCCTGGGGTATTTTATCCCATTTCTCCTTTATTTATTATTACTTTTTGTACTTTAGTTTTTTCCAGCCGTTTATATAAGTGGATCCACCCACTTTAAATATGATTTAACTCTGAACTTTGTGCTTATGTATTCATAACATCTCTGTACTTATATAACAATCGTGTCCTTCAGGTATAGAATTTGTGATATGGTTGATTATAATAATAGAGTTTGTGTCCAAACTTTACCTATTTTTTATCGTCAACGGGTTAGAGTTTTGGTGCATTGGGACTTTATTCGTTCTTAAAAATATCAATATAAAACCCCTTGGTCATTATAACATCTAAAATCCTGATATTTTGTTACGAACCGGTTGGACTGGCGAGGTTTACGTCTAGCTCTTATTTTTCACTCTTCAGGGGGTCCCAAACCTTCTCGCCAGCCGCGTATCCGAACTAATAAAAAAAAGACATAAAACGAAACTAACTAACACTACAAAAACTACACCACACAAAGAACCCCGAGACAGATGGTCGTCTCTACGACCCACAATACACTGCTCCATTTCTTCTCTTACCTCTCCATCATTGCCTTTTCCTTTCCTAAATCATCTCAACATCATTTTTTACACTTAGTTACAACATTTATTTAAAATATGGGTGTATATATATATAAAAAAATGTGATATAATAAAGACATAACGTAAAAAAAATGTAAAAATAACAATAAAAATAAAATTTAAAGATCCTACTAAGAATAATACAAATTTAAAAAAAATCAATAAAAATATTCTAAAACTAGTAAACAATTACTAAAATAACTATCACAACACAGACATTTAACAACAAAAATAAGTTTAAAAATCATTTTAGGTCGATCCATTCGTTTCTGTTTTTTTTTTCTTATATTTTGCTTTCTAACTTTCACGCTCATATCTCCGACTTCCTAAATATTTCCTTTTTTTAGGGCTTAAACTATTGATTTGCTATTTCAAAAAAAAAAAAAATTACCGATTCTTATTATATTAATACCTAAAAGAGCTCCCTGAGGCTTATATTTTTTTTGTCTGCCACTGTACAGATATTTCATTAAATTCGTTGGATTTCGTTTAAGCTCTATTGGATAATTCTTTTGTACAGAAGATATTCCCTTTACATTGTTTTATTTTTTTAGGCCTTAAAAACGTTAAAACAAAACTATCACACTCACGTAATTCTAACAATAAAGTCACAAAAGCACAACTACACTTAGAAATACATTAATATATTTAGACAATTTTTTTCTCTTTAATAGTCTTTCATAGTTTTGCTACTAATCTTCTCAAGTTCTTTTTCGGACAAGGACACTTCTCTATCATGATCATTGCTTTTCTTTATCAAATCCACCATTTATCTTGGCTTAAAATTTTTTTAATTAAATTCGCTAATCTGGGTATAAATTAACTGGAACTTAAAACTTACCTGGCTATTTTCCTTCAGGTTCTTGGGAATGCTAATTTTGGACTTCACTCCCCAGAAAATAGCCAGGTTTTCTTATTTTTCTTAAAATATACACAACACTTTATTTCTTCATTTTCTTCTGTTTGGTTTTCAAGTTTTTAATTTATATTCATGATTGTCTTTTTATTACGTTTGTCTTTGCCGAATTCAAGTATTTAAATGAGAAAGAAGACATTCTTCCTATCGATCCCCTGCCTATCTACTTAGTTCCATTAGCGGTTTCTATTTATTTAAAAAAAAAACATACACATATACATATAATATTCTTTTCCCGCCAAGAGCTTTTTTTTTTTTTTTGGGAAAAAGAAATACTAAAGAATAAATATTATTTTCAGTCTTCCAGTAAGAAACGTATTTTCATTCATAATTTCAATCTATTTTGTCTTGCACTATAATTCTTTAATTTCCTGAATTTAAATACAACCCTGTAGCCTTTAACTATTATTGTGCTGCCAAATTTACATAAATTTTATTGTACTAGACACAACTTATTACTAGACACCAACACACATTTTAAGAATTTAACAATACAATTTAATTAAGATCTATTAATAATTGTTTCGTCGGACAATGGGTAATTACATGTGAGTATGTAACACAAATATTGAAAATAATAGTAGTCTGTTTAATCCTTATAGACATATAACAACATTGAATAAACAAACGAAATTTAAACATGCAAAAGAATACAACAAATTGGTAACCTATTCAAAAAAAACGTAAGGACAAAACTTCAAGAAGACAACATACAGTACAAATAATGGGCAAACACATAAAACATCCCGCAATCATCAATAATAAAAACAAAACCTAGCTAAAAAACAAAAAATCTCATAGAGCCATTAATCCCAATAAACATTTTCGGACAAACAAGAGGATAATTTTTTTTTTTTAAGATATTCCCACCCGCAACAATTTCCAACTCTTTTGTTTGGTGCACCATCCGATACCATAATACACATCTTTCTTAACATCGCTGGGGGTATTGTAGTTTTATTTTGTAGTGCTGCCAGAACCATGTACCAACAGTTTTTTGGTCCATTATGGTAGTAAAGTATCAGCTTCGATTTATTATGAATAGTTTTCAGTATTTTACTTTCAATTCGCCATGAAACCTTTTTTGGCATGCTTGGTATACGTCTAAATAATAGTCTTTCTTTATTTTTAGAGCAGGTAATAATATTGGAAACTGTCCCGGAGCCGAGGTAGAACATTTTACAAATTTCTTCAGAGGATTTCTCTTTATAATCATTGAAACACGCCATATGAATAATATTTTTCCTAATTTATCTACCTGTAATTTGTAACATGAATTAAAATAAACGAAATAAAAGATAAACAATATGCGTCAAAATTAGCAGGAAAAGAAGTTAAGACAATGTAAAATTCAAGCATCTCCCTATCACTGTTCAAAAATTAAGCTATAACGGCTCAAAAGGTAAGGCATACATAAAATATCATTAACTTTAGGTACACCCTTTAATATCCAACTTTATACTTGTTGCTGTAGCGGATATAGTAATATACGCTTTGTGTAAATATCAAATGTCTATCTTCAAAGATAGAGCAACATAAATAAAATAACATCACCTATTGGGGCACCCTTTAATTTACAATTTTAAATTAAAGACCTGTTTTAAAAGAGGACTTGGAAGGTGCTAAATAAAAAAAAACAATATTTTTTTTTTTTAAATGTTAAAAATTTTCTATTTAAACAAACTTGTCAATGAAATTTTCAATTTGTATATTAAATTTCATAGGAGATAGAGCTTTTTGAAATTGTTTTACACTTGTAAACACTATTTCTTTTTATATTATACTACCAAGCAAACATTTTTCTTTATTTTTATTCTCTTTATATATTTTCTTTTATTTGAAAATGGTTAATAATCAAAAAATATACATTTGTAAAATAAAAAATATCTAATTGTTGTTAATTGCTAACCAAAGGTTGGCTAATAGCAAGACAGATATATACCATTTTCAAATAAAAGAAAATATATACAGAGAATAAAAATAAAGAAAAAATTTTGTTTGGTAGTACAGAGAAAGAAATAGTGTTTAAAAAAATATTTTTGCAAAAATTTTTACAAACAATTTTCGAAATATTGAAAAACAAATTTAAATATTTCTATGAAAATGAAAATCATGAGTGTAACATAACATATTTTTAATATTATGAATATATGTATGTATATAGAGTAACATTTTTTTAAATGCGTTTGATTTTTAAATAGTTGAGATCTCTGTTTTAAAATCTAGATGCATTAAACACATAGACAACATCAGGATACCAACTCCAAACGGTCAAAAATAAAATATATACGTTTATAGGTAAACGATTATTTTGAAGCCAGTATACATAGCTACATGGCTACACACGACCACCGTTGTGGCTGTAGTCAACTTAGGCTAATTTCTATTTTATTCAGCAAAAGAAAATGTCACAAAATTGTAAATTACAAATTCATATACAAACAAGAATTTCAATATTATTAAGTAGCTAACTACACGGCGACTATTGTAGCCAACGGGATTTGTTTTCATTTAACCGCGTGCCGCTGTCATCTATATTTTTAAAGCATGAATAACTAGTTTTTACTCATACGACTTATTTCAATTTATGTAGTCAACAATATGGATAAAATGACCGTTGTCAAGGGTATAGAAGATTCGGCACGGTCGAATATAGCACTTTTATTTGTTTATTATTTATTTTAAAATGAAAAGGCTTTTCTGTCTTTAGATTATTTTTGGTCTTTATTAATCAACAGCTTGCAATAGAATAACCAGTTTCAAGTTGAACATAAGTGAAAACAATACAGAACAGTAAATTGAGTGAGTTTAAAGAGATAAACAGTTATATATTACAATGTCAAAATTAAACATCGATAAAATATATGAGTAAGGAATGTATAAATATAAGGAACAAGCAATAAATTACACTCAAAAATGTTCATTAGCAATAAAATATAGTCAAAGCAAAATAAATTACAACACAATCTGACAAAGTTAAGTTGTTGAACATTATAGAAAATTACATACAATAAATAACTTTAAAAAAATAATTATTTGATAATAACAAAATAGGTTTTATATTTAAACAATAAAACGCGTCTGTTACAAGAGAATTCACATTCTAAAAGACCGCAAAATGTTCTATCACATCATGAAGACAATTCTTATTAAAAGCCTTCAGAAATGAATGAGAAACACCAAAGTTCAGTTTCAAGGTAAACTTCGAATTGAACCGCTAAAAAACCACTAACGATTTATCGTTGGTTAAAAGTTTGTATAAACAAAATATTTGTTCCTTTAAATCGAAAAAAATGTTTATATAACTAAATCACGAAAACTTCCCAGTTTAAGAGTTATTGTTTAATAAAGCCACATATTTTTTTGGGTGGTCTAAAATACATACATACATACATACATATATATTTATTTGAAATAACGTACAAACAATTATAAAAACGATTATAGAATTTTAAGAAAATGTCAAAACCAAATTCAATCCAAAAGCATGAAAAATTTCATCCTAAAAATGTACGATGCTAATAAAATTCCCCAAATTCTCCCCTAAATGAAAAAAAATCCCCTAAATCTAGGGGGAAATCCCATAATCTGGCAACCGTGAACTGAATTCTTTGACTTTTCAATTAATACTGCCATACTACTCGCCAGCACGAATTGCTTTTATATAGGTGATTTAAAAGCACAAGAATGTTCTATTCTAGACAGATCTGGCAGGTTCGATTGTTATTGCTCTTGTTATCTGTTTGTGTGCACGTAAAAAAAAACATGGTTGAGGTAACCATAATCTAAGAACAACAAGTTATGGTTGAGTTATATGGTTATATATAAAAATAATATTGTTGTCGTTGGAACATAAAAATAACATTGTAAAATATAACCATAGTTATGTTTATAATATAAACATACTATAATATAATTTGAAACATGTAAATGGTTATATGTGACAACCTATGAATATATTTATAAATAACAAAAAAAATAAATAAATACACGAATATTTCCATTTAGACTTACATACATATTTTGATATTTTCTGCTTACCTTTTATGTGTTTGATATTATTAATTTAAAACTATCATTTATAATAAAAAACAAATTTATTTGTTGACACAAATGGGTATTTAATGTTTTTACGGTTTTAGATGAACCGATAGCTTACACACATATTTCCGAACTGAAAAAATGTCAAAACCAAAATATGTATTTTTAAAACCAAACATTACTTGTTTATTTTTAGTCAAACTTAACATACTATGTTTAATAATAATATATTATGTTTATAATTTTTAAATATTAAAAATAATTTGGTTGTGGTTTGAATTTTAATATGTTTCAAATCAACCATGTTGCTTTTTTGGTGCGTATAACCATTGTATGATTAACTGTTAACAAAAAACTTGTTTATCGTGACCAAAGTATTGTCCTAAATAACTATAATTTGTTCACAGCAAACATCTATTGTTACATAGAACATAGTGTGGTTGCCGTGACCATACAATAACCATGTTTTTTCTTTGCGTGTGGTTGTTTATTTCTTTTTTCCTGTTTGTGTAGTTGTTTATTTCTTTATACTTGTTTGTGTAGTTATTTATTTCTCTATTCCTGTTTGTGTGGCTGTTTATTTGTTTATGCTTGTATTTATGTATGTATGTGCCTGTATATTTAACTGAAGAGTGTTTATTTAATGTGCGTGTGTATATGTGTATATGGGAATGTTTGTACATGAGGCGTTTCTAGACTAATCGACAACAACAATTAAATGACTACACGCAAAGAAAAAACATGATTATTGTATGGTCACGGCACCCACACTATGTTCTCTGTAACAATACATGTTTACTGTGAACAAATTATAGTTATTTTTAACAATACTTTGGTCACGATAAACAAGTTTTTGTTAACAGATAATCATTCAATAGTTATAAGTACCAAAAAAGCAACATGGTTGATTTGAACCATATTAAAATTCAAACCGCAATCAAATTTTGTTTAATATTTAAAAACGAAATTATATTTATAACCATAATATATTATTATTAAACATAGTATGTTAAGTATGACTAAAAAAACAAATAATGTTTGGCTTTAAAAATACATATTTTGGTCTTTTTTCTGTTCAGAAATATGTGTGTAAGCTATCGGTTCATCCGAAACCGTAAACACATTAAATACACATTTGTTGTCAACGAATAAATTTGTTTTTTGTTATAAATGATAGTTTTAAATTAAAAATATCAAACATATAAAAAGGTAAGCAGAAAATATCAAAATATGTATGTAAGTCTAAATGGAAATATTCGTGTATTTATTTTTTTTTGTTATTTATAAATATATTCATACGTTGTCACATATAACCATTTACATGTTTCACATTATATTATAGTATGTTTATATTATAAACATAATTATGGTTGTATTTTACAATGTTATTTTTATGTAATGTATGGTTACCTTATCCATGTTTTTTCTTTGCGTGTGCCTAATGATAATTCAAGTCTTGAGCTACATGGGTTTTCCGATGACTCCATCCTAGCCTACTTTGCAGTAGCTACTCGAGATTTGTTGATAATTATGGAAATGCTCATCTAACACTTATTGCCTCAAAAATCTTTACCACGGCTTGAATTAAGGATGCATTAATTACAACTCGCGTTTGGTGTGACTCAACAATTGTATTGTCTTGGCTCTCACAGCCTCCTTTGAAATTAAAAACGTTTAAGGCTCATAGAACTTCAGAAATTTTAGAAAATTAGCCTGGGATCATGTTGCGTTCAAAAGAACCTGCAGATTCCGCCTCCTGAGGAATGTTTGTCTCAAAACTTTTAACCTTTTATATCTGGTGGAAAGGGCCTAAACGGCTAAAGAATAAATTAAAATTATGTTGTAAATCGTTCTAATAATTTTGATATAATTACAGACCCTGAAGCACTATCCGCGCTAAAGCCTAGTAACAATACCATGGTCGTTACTGTGGATGACTACAACCCTCTTGAGAACGGTGTAAGTCGAATATCAAAGTGGACAAAACTGATTAGAATTGTGGCTTACATATTTAAATTTTTCTATGCCACCAAAAGAGAGAGTAAGCGGACCTGCAGCCTTTCTTTTGATGAACTTCAACGAGCCAAACTGATTTTGCTGAAACATGCTCAAAACGCTTTGAATGATGATCGAGTCCACTTACAAAATAGTCGAACCCTTAGTGATCGGTCATATTTGCTGAAACTTTTTCTATTTGTGGACATTAATGGATTACTACGCGTTGGCAGACGGTTATCCAACTCAGAACTTGCTGTTGCCACGCAAAACCCTATTATTTTGCCAAAACACAGTGGAATTACTCAACTAATTCTAGAGGATTTACATGAACGAAATTTATACCCTGGAGTATCAGCCCTTTTTGTTATCGCACGTCAAACGTATTGGATCCTAGGCGCTCGAAATCTCATTCGGAAGTTGACACATAAATGTCTAAGATGTTTTCGTCAACGTCAAATTACGACCCGACAGCTCATGGCCGACCTACCAGGTGTTCGGGTACGTCTGAAATTGTTTGTACGTCAAGCATTACCGTTCGAAAATGCTGGTTGTAACTATGCTAGCCCTCTACTATTAAAACAATTTTCCGGCAGAAATGCTCGAAAATCTAAGGGCTACATATGCCTATTTGTTTCCCTTGTAACTTCATCAATTCACCTGGAACTTGCCACAGATTTAAGCACGGAATGTTTTATTGCTGCCTACGAAGATTTATAGCCCGAAGAGAAGAAAATGTCGCCAGATTTACAGTGACGACGGGAAAAATTTTCTTAGTGCTTCTTGCCAACTAAACGAGATGCATAAAATAGTTATGTCGCAAACTCATAATGAAATTGTCTCCGCATCTTTAGCGAAGACGGAATACATCGGAATTACATTCCACCATTAGCACCCCATTGGGGCGGTATTTGGGAGTCAGCAGTACGATCGGTGAAGCTGCTCCTCAAATGGGTAACTATAAACACTGTACTTACATTCGATCAGTTGCACACGTTATTGGCCCGAATTAAGGCAGTTGTTAACTCAACTCAACTGCAACAGCGTTTAAAATGGCATAAAGCTCAGCCAAATCTGGAAAAAGGTAACTTAGTTGCAGTAAAAGAAAAGAATTTGTCCCCTGCAAAATGGCTCAAGGCTAAGGTGATCGCGGCATATCTAGGCACTGATGGCAAGGTTCGTGTAGTAAAAATTAAGACACATCATGGTGAAATTACACGACCAATTAGTACAACTACCCGTATTCTGAAACATTGTTTCAGGGTGGCGCGGGATGTTCATGAATACATAATATGTGCTACATTTTTTACTCCCACTGTACATTCTTTTGTTCAGCTTAACTTTTTATTTGTCTCATTGTATAACGGTACCAACATTCCAATGTTGTTATTGCTTATTATTGTTAAAATCTGCATATGATAATGTTCTTTGTATTATTTATGCATACTTTTCGTAAGTTCATATTATTATTGTTGCATTTTTTCTCTAACACTTAATTACTCAGAGTTAATATGTAAAAAATATTCTTTGCTTAAGATATGTTAATTACAATTAAAAAATGAAACTTCACTTTAGCTTCGCCCTTCTTACAATACAGTGAAAAATTATCACAATACACATAGCATGTGACCTTTAGTTTTAATTCTTTTAGAAATTGGAGAGCAACTGAAATTCTAAAACCAAATTGGGATAAACTGTTGGCGTTAAAATTAGTAGAACTTCCTTGATAAAGAAAAAAGTCGTAGGGCATCCCAGATTTCCCAGCTAATACTTATTTTTACACGCCAAGCATAAGGTTTCCCTTTCATATACTGCTTCGTTGACAATTTTCCAGTATATGGTAAGATTTGCTCGTCTACGGATAGTACTTCTTCTATGTCTCCAAACACCTCTTTTATACGGCTTCAATAACAAGTCTGACTTTCCAGAATTTGTCAATAGTATCTTTATTCTTATCCAAATTATCTACGATATGCAAATTATTCGGCAACTGGTAAAAGCTTTCAATGCCAAGCATTGAATCCCAGTAAAGTCTGAGTCTAGAGAACTTCGAACTACCAATAAAAATTTCGTTGCAATCAGTATTTTTGAAGTATACTACATTTTTTTAATTTGCATATAAATTTGTGTAGAAAGCAAAGTTCTGAAATAGTTTATGAGTAAAATATTGTTGAAAAATTGACATGGTGTTTTCACATTTTTATATGTAGCTTTCAATATTGTCACATTCAAAAGGAATTGGATCATATTTAAAGTTTTTTCGGCGCAATTTTATATCTTGCTTCTTGTCGATGGATTAACATCAGATTCAGTAATAGGACAAAATTTTTGCAGGTAATATCAGCATTCGGAATAATGTCTTAGTGTAACACATGTTTTTCATCATCCGATGAACTACGTGTGGCGCGTTTTACGATAACAATATCCTCATTTTGATTTTCAATATTATTATCATTTCCAAATAATTCTATATCTTCTTCGATGTCCGATTGATTCAATATATCAAAAATTTCTTTAATTGTTAAATTCGACACAATTCCTATTTAAAAATCAAAACTTTTGGCTTATTTGTATATTAAAATGTAATGTACATTTAAATGTACATTGAAGATTTCACGACATGTACATTGTCGGAATGATTTTTTGTATAGTGTTTAGAAGGGTTATGTCCCGCCAGTTTTGAAATTCTCGAAGGTCTCTTGTCTTCGGAATAGCTATTATGAGGCCTTCATTCCAACGGTTAAGGTTTTCTTTATTTACGCATACATTACAGATTAATGGTGTGATTACATTTACAATCCACGAAGGATTGGTTTTAAATAATCTAGGGGGATGTTATCTGTTCCCGCCGACTTGTTTGTCTTTAACTTTGCGATTGCAGTTATTACCTCCCTTGTGTTGGGGGGATCGGCTGATATTTCCGTGAATTGCGACGGCAGTGGAAAGTTGTCATCTACAATTTCGGTTGTGCTGTTTTGTTGTGCACCGAAATGCTTCTTCCATCTACGAAGTTGTTGGTCCTTGATGGTTAGGAGATTTCATTGTGAATCGAATAGTGGGTTTCTGTTTGTTAACGTTACACATGCAATGGTCGATTCGACGTGCCGCCGTTTCTGCTCCGTCGAGATGCTTTGCTAAAAAAAATCTTCTAGCCGTTCTTGCTGAGCATTTGATCTCGCGATTCAGGTTGCTATGTTGCTGTTTGAGCTCTCTGAGACGTACGATATTGGTGTCATTACAACTGTGGATGAGCTGCAGCATACGTTTATGTGGTACTCATTTATTTCTCGTTCGATCTGAAATATACTCTTTTCTCTCTTGGGACTGTACATCGAGTGTTGAAGTGGCTGCTCTAATAAGTGCCTTTTCTACGCTATTCCATTCTGAGGTGACATTGTTATCGCCTGCTTCTGAAGACATTATCGAATCAAATTGCGATATGAAGTTATTTGCTGTGCATGACTTGCGTAGTTTCTCTAGGTTGAACTTTTTTCTAAAACAACGATTCACAATAATACGGCTATTCAGAGTCAGCATGAGTTTTCCCACCACAAGGTGGTGACCGCTTGTGATGTCCGCACCTCGCTTATTTCGTATGTCTGCTAAAAGTCAAAGCCATTTGCTTTCTATTGAAACGTGATCTATTTGGGATCTGTATTGTGCTCCTGGAGACACATAAGTATACTTGCGTATATTCTTGTGGTGGAATTTTGTACACGCAATGAATAGTCCATGCGTTGCACAAAGATCAATAAGCCGTTTTCCGTTCTCGTTGGTTTGTAATTGCAAGTAGATTGATTATACGTGACTTTTGTATTGAAGTCCCCCATAACGATTTTTATGTCTTTCCGGTGCGTTCTGTTGAGATTTGTTGAGATTTGTGTTGGTAGAAAGTTTCTTTATCTTCAGTGGTCGCTACTTCTGTGCGCGCATAACATTGTATGAAGGTGATATTTCGTAACCTGCTTTGAAACCTGGCGGTGATTATTCTCTCGGATAACGGGTTCTATTCTATTAACGCTTTGCTGGCAGCGACTGATAAGAATAGTTCTACGCCCTTGTGATGATAATCAGTTTCTCTGCAGTATAAGAGTTTGTGGTTGTTGGAAATAAACTCGCCATTGCCTTTCCATCTAACTTCGCTTAGCCCAAGAAAGTGCAGGTTATAGGGTTTCATTTATCTAATTAGTTGAGCTAGCCTTGAAGGCTCGGCTAGTGTTCTAACATTTTCTTTTTCGTGTAGTCGTTGCCGACTCTTTTTTTTTTGAGTTTTCTCTAATCTTTTTAGGTTGTTGATGCAGGTAGCTGATTGGGCTATCGCGTATTAACCCATTTACTGGGGCTGCCAGTCACCCTAGGCGGAGTTCACCGCTGGAATATTCTTCAGTGCTTTTAAAACTGAACCCAAGGGGTACCACGAGGAGGTCAATTACCAAGGTAGTAGGATCAGCAAGCTGATCTACAAGTCGACTTGGGGCGATTTAATTAGGATTATGGGAACACTTTGCTTTATGCTACACAAAAAGGTGATGACTTCTTAGGGATTGCTATAGCCACGTACTTTATACACCTCCTTACCCCCACATTATACACCTCCTTACCCCCTACATACATTATTGTTTTCATACAATTAATGTTTAAATAACGTATGTAAGAACAAATGTTATGGATTGTTTTATTGTAGGGTAAAAACATGTATATTTTGTAGTTGGGTAAATACAACTATATTGATTTGCACCGAATTATAATGATATTTCTTAGACATACATATCAGTTACATACGAAGTAGTAATAAAACAAATGTTTTTTGTTTACTATTTATTAATTTTACTTTTCAAGTTAAATGGTTCAATATTTTAACTTTTTCACTGCTCGATGGTTTGTATTTATAAATTTCCCATCTAGAATGCTTCCATAATAACATAACATCTCCATCCTGTGTTTATAACATTCGTTATTTTGATCAAAACAAGAGGAATAAATTGTATTTTTGGTACAATTGACACTTGTTCAACATCAAATTTTTTAATGTTTTTCATTGATCTGTCTTTCAAAGACTTTGCATTATATGCATTTCACAAACTTCAAAAAATAAATCGGATGGAGCACACAAGCTTCCAAAGTCTGATTCTTTTTCGTAATTTTTAGCATGCACAAACATTTCTGAAGGATATGTCAAAATTTGCTTTGGTTTAATTATATCCAAACGACATTTAACGCAAGATATTCGATGTGCTAAGTATGTAACCAACAAAATATCGACTTGATGTTAATTCTATTGGCAAATTGTTGGAGGTAAAACAATCGGCATATGTCTGCGACGTTTCAGGGATTTGGGTACTTTTTAATATACTGGCACTCCTTTGAGTATCTTTTAAAATTGTTTAAAACTCAATTGGTAAAAACATGGCATCAACGTTTGCACAATTTGATGAGGTGCTAAACTGAGTTATTTTTTAGGACAAAAGCTTAGCCACTGCGATATTCATAAACTGAAGGATTTTTTCAATGTCCACCTTTGGCACGTATATATGCAAATGCATTTTCTAACGGATCTTGTAAAATGGTTCGTTAAAATACACAGTAAATTAGAATTTCCTTCAAAAAGTTCGGCTGATAAAGATAGGATAGATCTCGTGATTTGAACTAGCCCATTGATTGAAAGTATTTTGTTACCTACATATTCAACCTGTTTCATGAAGTACTTGCCAATTTTAATATTAAATTTCAAGCCTCGCTTCAGAGGGTTGGAGTCATTGAAATGCATGCTGTAAAGTAGCAGATTGGATTGGTTTGGGTGCACTGTTGTTAATTTGGTAATTTTTGTTGCTTTTCCATATTCTAGCTCGAAAAATTCTCTTACAACATCGAACCGTGCTACTCCATGTGGAGTTTTAAAATCGTTATGAAAGCATTTCTTATCGACTTAAATATATGAGGTACATCGTAGTACATCAAGTAAACTTTGAACATTTTTATAAAGAAAATAAGGGTTTTCACTGGATCCGCCCAACATCTCGTAACATTTTCTGTTATTAGGACCTTGGTCACACGTTAGTCCACGCATATTCAGTCCAATTTCCGATAAAATATTAAAATTACAAGCTTTTTTAGTATATCTCCTTTTATAGAGGTAGCAGTGAAAAAATAATTTAAAACAAACTTCCAATTTTTACAACAGCTCTAATCATAAAAACGCATACTTGAGAACCTATTTTATTCACTCGCTCATATCCAAGATCGACAACTTTTATTATACTTATGTAAGTATGTCATATTTCTTCGGATAGATACTTCATCTAAAATTAAAATGCATTCTCTCTCAAAAGGTTGCATCTTTTGAACTGTTGCAGTGAATGCATTATAAAGGGTGGTTAAATTTAAAGGGGCCAACCTCGGCGGTACACCTCCATCTGATGCTCCAAATTTTCGATGACGCTGAGAAATAATTGAGGTTCTATGTCTTTAATGTGCTGAATTATCTCATCCTTTAGCGCTTGAATTGTTGCTGGCTTATCGACGTACACCTATTCTTTCAAATAACCCCAAATAAAGAAGTCTAACGGTGTCAAATCACAAGATCTTGGCGGCCAATTGACATCGCCACCACGTGAGATAATTTGTCGCGAAAAGAGCCATTGTTTCGTTAGCTGTGTGGAAAGTGGCACCGTCCTGTTGAAACTACATATCGTCCACATCCATATATTCCAATTGCTCGATTGTATCTTTTCATGGTTCAAATTGAGTTAGTCTGAAATTGAGAAATGTCAAATTAAATGCAGAAAAAAACTTGACGTTTAGGTGAGGTTCACGTTCAACATTGGCTCTTAAAATTTAACCATCCGATATATGCATGAATTGTTTCCTGGCTGCAAATTATTGATATATACTTAGAGACGAAGGGCTCGGAAGGTTTAACTTCTTAAAAACAAGTATGTGGAAGGAGATCATGTGTGTGAAGATCAATTTCGAAATTTAAATATCAGACACAAACCAATTACATTAATAGAGGTCTGTTAACATGCTAACATAGCACGCATATAAATCCTGGGGGTATATCTACCAAATATGTGTGTGAAGATAAAATTTAAAATTTTAGCTTGGTCACAAACCTGCTACAGAGCTCTGTTAAAATGCTAACATAGCTCTGTTAATGGAATAAATCTTCGGTTTTTGCATCAAAACTGCACTTTTATGGAATCAAAATGAATAGTTTTTAGGGTGTCCTTTTATATTTATCCATACTTGGATTTCTTAACAGCGCGAGTTGGAACGAGATTTTTGGAAGATGAGACCAAAATAAAAATGAATACATTTTGTTACCATGGACGCTTCTTACTTTCCCACAAAGTGGAAGTCCCTTTGATTACTATGATTCCTAAGCCAGGAAAAGATCACACAAAAGAATCATAAGCCTTTTATTAAACATATTAAAGCTGTTTGAGAGAATATTAATAACTAAGCTGAACCCAATTCTGATCTCGAAAGGATGTATTCTATACCATCAATTTGGATTCAGAAAACAACATAGTACGATCAAGCAAACACATAGAATATTAAATGTAATTTAAATATTAAATGTAATTGAAGAAAAAAAGTACGGTTCTACGCTTTTTATAGACGTTTTTCAAGCATTCGATAAGGTATGACACAAAGGCCTAATATATAAGTTAAAGCTAAACTTGCTCGAAATTTTCGGAAGTTTATACTAAAATAAAAATATTATTTAAGCTCACCATAGCCAATTAAAACCAGACATCCCCAAGGTAGAATATTCGGATTCGCCTAAGTAGCACTACAACATTTACAAGACCACATACTCAATTTGGTAAAATGGTTGAAGAAATGGAGAATAAAGGTGAATAAACTAAAATGTACTCATGCACCTTTCACATGCCCTCCTATTCGCGTAAATAATTAAATGATACCTTAGCTTTCAGAAGCCAAGTACCTCGGCATCACGGTCGTCATATTAGGGGATTTTCCCCTAGATTTAGGGGATTTTTTTCATTTAGGGGAGAATTTGGGGGTTAAAAAAATATTTAGAGTGTTTTTTGGGGGATTTTTTATGTGTTACCAGATGCTTAATTAATCTCCTCCTATTTCTTTTTTTTGAAACCAAAATTAAAAATATGTAACAATCAACTTTCTGATAGGTTCTTCTAAACTATTAAAACAACGTATTAGAAAGATGATTTTTGGGTTATGCGTGTAATATGCCAAGAAAAAACAACAAAATTCGTACATAACTAACGACCCAGTGGTAAAATTTAAAAGACCTTCTCACTTCAGGCCTTCTATAAGGCGTGCTTAGACCTTCTCTCGGATCCTTATTTTTGTGTGCCTTCCAAAGAAGGCCTTTTAGATGGCATTGGCTCTTTCTTCTAAAAGATCCAGTACCCATTCCTACTTCACTTCTCTTCGTAGGGAAGTAGGAATGCGTACTCATTCTGTATGACAAATACATACATAATTTTCTATTTTTATATTTCTTATTTAAAAAACACAAAAGTTCAATGAATTGCCTTTATCTACTTCATTGCTGCTTGAATTTGAGATGCTTCGATAGACTGATTGGCAGTACGAAGGTCTATCAGCCTTCGACGGTTTTAATATTTCAATTAAAAATAAAAATAAGTGCTTAAAATTAGAGCAGTATTTTTTTAGTTTTTGGTAGAAACCCCCTTCTAGGAGACATTAAAGGTAGACAATTTTCGAAAGACCTTCTGGAATGCATGCCGGCAGAAGGGACAGTGGAAGGCCTGCTCCGCAATGACAACCTGTGTAAAAAACACATGAGAGTAGAATGCGAATGGAATGCAAACAGAAGGCCTTGTGCCTACAAAAGAAGGAGTAAAGAAACCTTCTAGAAGGGGTTCATAAAAAGATTTACCGTATATATGTATGTTTGTATATGAGCTACTTATTCTGTAACAACAACTAAGGCAAATTTAGTAAACTAGGAAAGTCCCGAACAGGTTGCTCAGGCCAGATCATCAGGAAACCTTTTTCCTAATTTAGAGAAGCCAAAAATACTAAATAAGTAATAAAATTCTACAAAACACAATGAGAAGTATGTATATTAATAGAATAATATTACAGAATATTAAAGCTTCAACGAAACACCAACAAATAAACCACGTTATTATTTTTCTTATTGTCGTTCTACAATTGGATGGTTTTTTGCCATCACTTAATGAAGACGTAAGGTTTGATGAAAAGCATACACAAGTTAATTTTGTTCTCGCAAGAGAATCGAAAAATAACAAGGGTTGCACAAGCAGTTGCATATTTAGTTACTAATAAAATTTTTGGGAATTTATATATTAATTATTTAATATTATGCTAATTACGCATAACGTTTTATAATAAAAATTCAATTTTCAATTGGCTATTTGGCAGTAAGTAATTCATATTTTGTCAGCGCCATCTGTGTTTAAAATATTCCACTTCCAAAAATTAAAGGTGCCGTACTAAGCAGCATTTTCACTCCTTTTTCTTTACTTTCTCTTGGAAATAAGATCCTATATTGGGATCAGGATACTTAGGTACCTCCTCACAAAATCTTGTTAAAATCCATCCAGTAGTTTTAACGTGATGCTAACGCAAAAGAAAAGCAGACAGATAGACGGAAATGAGTTACTATTTTATTATACATATGTATATATAGATTGCATGCATTACATTCTGCTGGTGTCTTATTATTCTTTATCTCTTTATAATAAATAACTTAAAACCAAATAATTAATTAATTCATTTAAAAAATAGTTCAAATAAAATTTAAATTCATATAATTATATAAAATTAAAAAAAAATTAAATAACAATATAGTTCCACAAAGTAAAAATACAAATTAAATACAAATTTTATTTAATTGGCGCCTAACGTTGCGCAATAGTTTTTAAAATATCCCAGTTTTCAACCGAAAATTTTAGTACATTTAAACCGGAAATTGCGTTTTTTCACTGCTTTTTCTCCACTTTCTCTTGGAATTGAGATATTTTAGCGGCAAAAAAGATTCCTATATTGGAATCAGGATGCTAAGGTACCCCCTCACAGACAGACGGAAATGAGTTACTATTTTATTATATGTATAGATGGATTTAAGATATGGGTAATTATTGTTAGTTCAAACATACGATACAATAAATAAAAAATGAAAAAAAAACAATATTAGTGACAAAAGTTTTAGAAATAAAAATATTAACAAAATAAGGAAGTTACAAATGAATAACTTCCCAATTTTCATTATCTATACATATAATAAAACTGTATATTTTTTCTGTGTTCGTCTCATGTAAATACTACTGGATGGATTTTAATAAAATTTTGTGTGGTCCTTTGTATCTTGATTCAAATATAGGAATCTTGTTTTCGCTAAAATATCTTATTTCCAAGAGAAAGTGGAGTAGTAAAGTGAAAGTACGCAATTTTGCCGATATGTATACTTTACAGAGCTTTACAATAAGATTTAGCATTTTATATAAATTTTAGAATTGTATCCAGGAATGGGTACCTTTATATAAAATAATATATAAACCATAACTCAAGCAATATAAAAGTACGAGTCTAAAAATTTGCTGTGGATTACTTTCAAAGCAAAAGCTAAGGACACAGCTGATAAATAATATAATTAACAAAATACTGAAAAAATAAAAAAAATTCGGATAAACAAGATCCCTGTTACAGTTGTATTATATAGGAAGGATATAAGAATTTTTTCATAATGTTTTTATATGAAAAGTAAAACAAACAGCTAGTGTTCGAAACCAGAAAGTTTGCCCCACTAGATCAGTTAGTGTGAGTGTTGGGATTTGTGGTACAATTGTACCAAATTTGGTACAATCAACACATCAGTGGTACACTGGTACACTTTATGCTTTCTGGGTACAATTTTATATACAATTTATTCAATATGTGTTTTTATACGTTTTTTTTACATTTCTAACTTCATAGTTCTCCAACCCTGCCTAGAACTGACTTAATTGCAACATTCTTGATTTATGTTCAGGATTTTTATTACTTACTCTGCTAACCCTGATTTCCGATATTATTCGGCAGAAATTGTTTTCCATTCTTTCTAGTGACAAATGGTAAGGTCTTTTTGGTAATTCCATGATTTTTTATTGTTCTTCCAAATAGCTCCAGGGATACTTAATCGGATTAGTATCCGGCGATTTTGGTGAAGTTTCAAGCACATGATGGCAATTGTAGTGTAGCCAGCTCCTAACATTGCACAGTGTATAGAGCCATCTGTAAAGGGCTAGTCCAATTCATTCAAAATTTTACGTGGATATAAAAGAGGAGTATCTGAGCTTAAGTTTTAAAGCTGGGGATCATTCACTTATCAGTGGTAGCGCAATGTGGCTTCAAATTCGAGAACCTCATACCTTCAATTTATTTAGGGCTCGGCATTTCATAATTTTTTCCACGATTTTTCAAAATTTGACATCGTCTTAAAGATCTATTTAGTATTAGTAAATTTTTTTAAAGTTTTTTTCGTAGTTAGCTAGAAAAATTTAAGATATTGTCGTAAAATTTTAAAATAATATGTTTTCTGAGTTAACAACTAGATAATATTCAATTTAAAAACTTCAAAATTATTGCTTTTGTACTACTGTATGTATCTTTTGCTTGTGGAAAGGATATGTATAAGTTTGTCATTCCGTGTGTAATTCCTACAATATTCATTTTCGACCCCATAAACTATATATATTCTGGATCCTTATACATAGAGAAGTTGATTAAGCGATGTCCGTCTGTCCGTCTGTCCGTCTTTCCGTGTTCGGGTAGTAATGTTATTTGCCATTTGAACATACATTTGCTTATAACTGCGGAACTGTTGCTTATGTAAAAAAGTGTCAAGTCCTATTACTTTCACGTAAAGTTGCATAACCTATGAACAAAATCAGACATAAATCATGAAAATCGATGAACGCGTTCGCTTTTATTCACAATTAAGTAAGGGTATTAATTTTTAAATTATTATTTGATGTACCATGAGCAAACGAACAATGCAAAGTTCTTCTTTATGGGGCTGCTTTCATAAACAATTATCAGAATTGAGTCCCGAATCAATCACCTCAAAAATGTTGTACTGTGTTATAATTAATACAAATTAATATTAAAATAAAGTTTTCTTAACTTAACTTTATAAAATCTAAAAATTTATTTTCTTGACAAATATAAAACTCCACAGCTATATTTAAATCTTAGAGTTATAGATATTTAAAAAAAAAAACAAAAACTAAATTCAAAATCATTTGTACAAACATTTTGTATCCTTATATTTCTAAAGACAGCTTCAAAACTTTCAAAAAGAGGGCGCGGAACAAATGGAAAATGACGACCAAAACATAAATATCAGATCTCAAAGAGATATTAAGGATGATACTGAAGTTGGATGGTCGGTAATAAATGAAGAAGTTGACACAGTTATCCCTCTGTTGTTGGAACATTTGCAAAAATTACAAATAGAACATTTACAATTACCTGACATCAAGGAAAATCTGTCTTTGGTAAGTAGCACAATAAGAGTTGACGATACACACCATATAAACTTAGAGTGATATGTTCAATACTAATTGTTTTAGAGTCCCCTGTTCTTAACATACGAAGCTGGGCTTTATCTTACAAATGGCATCGTCTATAATGTAGCAGGTATACAACGTTATGGACCAGCTTACATGACTTATGAAGACAAATCATTTTTAACACGTTTCTATCTGAATTTGAAAACATCACAGGTTAGTATGTAACGAACAATTTAATATGATGAAGGAATTAAAAATGTGATCATGATATCTTCGTATTTTGTAAAACCAATTTTAAATTAGTTTTGTCATTCATTCATTTTAACAATGAATTGATTGAAACATCTACTGCTATTTACAAAACTTGAAAAGCAAATTACCTAACAAAATCAAGCAAGACGAAGCGAGTATTTAAAGCGAGGAGCTTACTGCGTATTTCGATTCGAAAGAAAAATTGTTCGAAACGCAATGTAAAAGCCATACAAATTCTAATGATTTTTCTTTCGAATCGAAATACGCAGTAGCCCCCCAGCATTTAGGTATGTTTACCATGAATTTAAGCATGATTATTTATAAGTTATGAACCTCGTTTAGGACGTCCAGCTAGGGCAGTTACTTCGGAAATAACGACTTGAGTATACGGTATATATATATACATATATATATATATATATATATATATATATATATATATATATATATATATAAATACTAGGTATGTATACGTAGGTATCCTAGGTATCCCCGGCGCGCTTCGCTATATTCCAAAAATACAATAAACATTTGAAAGAAAAGTGCGGGTAACCTTTAACCGCACACTATTCTCACGTACAAAACAGTTTCACTTTATATGCGAGGCACGACGCACACTGCACCTATCCAAACTGTTTTTTATTAACCACTCCCACTATACTAATCCAGTCTGTATTTTGCTAAATTATGCAAATTTTAAAGACTACATATTTAGTAATATATATATATATATATACATACTTTAGTAATATATATATATATATATATATATATATATATATATATATATATATATCTATATATATATATATATAATATTATTAGTAATATATATATATATATATATATATATATATATATATATATATATATTATTAGTTATATATATATATATATATATATTATATATATATTATATATATATATATATATATATATATATATTATATATATATATATATATATATATTCGTTCGCTAGGTACACGACACCAGTTTTTACTTTGTATGGGAGTTACCACGCCCACCGCCCAACCCAGTCTGTGCTTTGTTAGACTGTGCACATTAGTAAGAGGGTTACTTTTGCGAAGTTTTAAGACTTTTCCTATTGTAGTCCTCTTTGTGGACGCCGCCTCTAAAATAAAATTTCAATTTGATCTTTCAAAACGTCAACACACATACATGTATTTATATTTTTTTGTCTCCTCTACCAGGATCAATTGTTGTCACCCCGTAATTTTGAAAAAAGTTTGAAATTGTTGTACTGTGTAATTAGCCTATTATATTTATGTATTATAACTGTAAATAAATTTGGGTACACGCAAAGAAAAAACATGGTTGAGGTAACCATAATCTAAGAGCAACATGTTATGGTTGAATTATATGGTTATATTCAAACCATATTATTTTAAACCATAATAATATTTTAAACATATTATTGCCTTACATAAAAATAACATTGTAAAATACAACCATAATTATGTTTATAATATAAACATACTATAATATAATCTGAATTTATTTGTTGACAACAATGTTTTTTTTCATTGCGTGTAGGTTTGATATTTTAAAATATCGTTTTCCTCTGAGGAAAGTTATTTAATTTCAAAATGCATCTGCAGTTCGAAAAGAGTTTGAATCAAAGTTGTATATGTAACACTCAGTTAGTGTAAAAAACTGAGTGTTATACGATAGCACAGTGGTATCGTACATAATAAACGCACTAACATAGACATGCATTTATTTTATTTAATATACAAATTATTTAAATTAAATGTAAATAAATTTAAAATTTGCTTGGAATAAAAAGCAATTAATTTTATATAAACAAATGCCTTTTGTATATCTAATAAGAGGTAACCGCAACAACAGCAACAATTTCGTAGATTTCTAACTGCTAAACTCCTTAGTTTTGTTTTTAACTCACTTCAATAACAATTATAAAATCGAAATGTAAAAATTAAAGAGTGCCCCTATTGGTGATGTAATTTGATGTATATGACCCTATATTCTGAAACTTTAAACATAGACACTTGGAATTTAATCAGATTGTGTATTAATACGTCCGCTCTAACAAAAATTATCTATATCTATACATATAATAAAGTAGTAACTCACTTCCGTCTGTCTGGCTGTCTGCTTTTTATTTACGTTCGCATCACGTAAAAACTACTGGATGGATTTTAACAAGATTTTGTGTGGAGGTATCTAAGTACCTGATCCAAATTTCTTATTTCCGCAAAAATACCTTATTTCCAAGTGAAAGTGGAGAAAAAAGAGTACGAAAGTACGCTTTCCGGTATAAAAGTACTGCTTAATACGGCACCTTTAATTTTTGATATTAAAACACAGATGGCGCTGACAAAATATAAATTACTTACTGCCCAATAGCCAATTGAATAAAATTTGTATTTGTGTTAAGTCCCGTACGTGTTGTGTAATTTGGTTATTTTGTGAAATATATACATACTTATGTGATTACATGACTTTTGTGATTTAGCGTTAATTTTTATAATTTGGTAAGAATACTACGACTTGAGTGTGGCTATAAAATTCTGTTATTGTTAGTTTCTTCTTAGTTAGGTGCATTTTTCTTTTATATGTGCTAATCTATAAAAGTAAGTCTTACAATAGGTGTGAAATACTTTCAAAGCAAAATCAAGCAAAATATTATCAGGCGGGCACAGCTAGCAAAAAAATAAAATTAAAAGCTTAAAAAGTGCGCTATAGCTAATGCTATTTAACGTGTACGGCCTTATCATTTGAATCGTTACACTGAACCAAATTTTGTAGGTAATATTAACAAACAAAAAGTAGAACCTTTACGAGAAAAATACTTAAATGAACTTAATTTAATATTATGCTAATTACCAATAACATTTTATAATAAAAATGCAGTTTATTTGTTGGGTTAAAAGAGCTAGTTCCTATACGTATTTCACTGGTTGCTCAAGCCAAATCATCAGGAAACCTAAAAATACTCTTTAAATAATAAAATTCTACAAAACACAATGAGAGGTGTATATGTTAATAGAATAATATTACAGAATATTAAAGCTTCAACAAAACACCAACAAACAAACTTCGTATTTATTTTTTTCATAAATTTTTATTCAAATAAAATAATTTTTTTTAAATCTACAGAATTTCGTTTGTTAAAAACATATTTTAATAAAATCTGTTAATTGGAAAAACATAATCGGGCTGTATCAGACCGTTTCCTAATATTCCCCGGGAAATGTGTTCCCTGGGAGTTCATTTTCCCCGGGAACAAATTCTCCTATTCTAAACACACGGGGAAAATGTTATTGCGGGAAAGGGAATATCGAATTTTCATAATGTGTGTGAAGATAAATTCGAATTTAACTAGCAGAGACAAAACCCACATTTTTTAACAGAGCAGTCAACAGGGCACTGTTATTGGTATAACATTCACTGTAAATATCAATCCAATTATTTTGGAGGCTACAACTTGGAATCGGGAGAAGCTACACCTGAAAAAACACTTGCGAATGTTGCTCCAAGGGATACTTTTTGAAAGTAAAATAGAATGATTTTCAAAATAACTTAAGAAAAATTTAAACATTTTTTGAGAGGATTTTTGGTCATTATGGAATAATAGGGATGAGTACGATATACGTACTATATACAAAGGGGTGCTCCAAGGGGTGCTTAATGCAACTGTATAAGTGGAATTCCTGAAATTATTTTGGAACTTTTGTAAAACGAATTTGAAACAAAGTAGTAATTAGCACAAATTTCTTGAGAGGATTTTTCAAATTCGTTTTACAAAAGTTCCAAAATCCACTTGAGCTGCCACAAACGTTGTGAGTATAAAAATATGTTATTTTATATATTTATTTGTTCATTCTAATTATGATTATTTCACTTTTGCAATGCAGATTCGAAAATTGTTACAGGGTAAATAAGTCAGCCTTTAAATATCTGCTGGACGAGTTAACGTCGCACAGAGGGGTATTTTGCCAATCTAGCCGGACATTAGGCCAAAAATTAATTTTGAGAAATGTAAAAATTTAAGTACGCAGCTCGACAGACAACAAAATTCTGCATCGTATAGTGAATTTTCAAGGCTTTTGCTTGAGACACTGTTAAAATCAGGAAAGTTGAGTAAATCGCACTCGTTTTTATTTACTTTAAACGATTTTGAGAGGTTTGCAATATATTTTTGGGTGGCTAAGCGAATTTAGATTTTGTATTGATTTTTTTTCTGTGAAAGGGTTTATTACTAGCTACTTATGTTAGAATTTTTTTTTAATGATAAAAAATTTCGTTCAAAATTAAAAAAAGATTTTTTTTGTAAAATTTTTTGTCAAAAAAAAAAAAAAACTGAAAAGCTTTTTAAGTCATCTCCATCGCGATCCTTGGATGGGTAAATACGAGTAAGAATACAAGGGTTTCTTGTTTTGGTTTTTAATAACTGAAGGTAGATGTTTTTTATTTTAATCATTACATCTACCACTGTTATTACCTGTACAAAAACACTTTTAATATCAAAAGGGATATAGACGTAGATGCCCTTTCTTTCGGACTATCTACTTTACACGCCAGAATTCGCCTATTTGAAAGCATATTACACCTGTCATATAAACTGACAGTGAAAAAATGGCAAATAAAATCTGATGCGGACAAAGCCATTGTTAACGCGAGGAAAAAAATATCCAAGAAAAATTTAGAAGTGAATTAGGGCTAATTGTGGGAATTAGGGCTAAAAGTGGGTGTACCGAAAACTGGATTTGGAAACACCAACGATGGTAACACTAGCAGAAGATTTTATTCCAATCCTGAATTAGCTGCCGCAATAACTGGAATTGAGTTTGATTTCATATACCGAATCAAGGTTATTATTGAAGTAATATAAAGTGATCACAAAATCCAAATGCTCCAGTTTGCCGATTATTGCTTAGATACTGCAAAACTTTACTTTTCTCTATATGAGTGGCATCCTATGACACCTACAATGCACAAGATTTTAATACATGGTGCAATTGTTATAAATGAGGCATTGTTACCTATTGGGCTGTTATCAGAAGAAGCGGCTGAGGCACGAAACAAACATTTCTGGCTTTAGTTCAGTGTAACATAGATATTATTCATAGGCTTTTGCTAAGTTCTGACCCTTTATTTACTAGAAAGGGTCCAAAAAAAGGTCATTACCTTTTACGAAAGAAGCAATTTCTTTCATGCTTCCACCTGTACTTAACGCTGAAAAGGATTCAGATTCGGAAGAGATCTTTGAAGAATCAGACGAAGAAGAACTATGGCACTCATCATCATCTTAGTGCAAAGGAGAAGTTGTTTTAAATAAATAAATTGTTATAATTTTAAATAAAATTTATCGTTACAATCATAAATAAGTTATTACTATGAATAAATTAATTATTTTCCGATAAATAAAATTCTATTAAGTAACAAATTACAAAAATATTTTTTTTAATAATATTCTTGGGAGGCGGGGATTGTTTAGGCATTGGTAAGCTTAAAAATGAATATTTTTAGGAAATTGGCAAAAAAATAAAAAAAAAAATTTTTTCACAGGGACGTTTTGGGGGTGGGATTGGAAGAATACCTCCCCCTGCCCATAAAAATAAATTTTTATGGTTTTAAGAAGTATGTAATCTATTTCTTTTAATAATTGCATTATTAAAAGGGCAGAGCTAAGAATGGCATTTAAGAATCTCTTGAGTCCAACTTTAAGTTTTTGAACATTCTTTGACCTTAAAAGTTGTAATTGCTAACCAAATAACGGGAAAATAAAAAAACTTGCATTTTTCAGAGGTAGGATTAGTTCTTCCAAGGGGAACTTTTTTCTCCTTGATCCGATTTTTCCTATTTTATAGCTTTGACAGCCTATGACCATAAAAGATTTTTCTGCAAAGCTTCATTAACCTAGGGGCACTTAGTACAATTTTGAAGCCGGAAATAATCTCTAATAAATTTCTGTCCTAATAATTCAAATAAAAAAGTTCGTCACTTTATCACATGTTGTTAAAAGAAAACAAAAAAAATTATAATTAAAAGGAGAGTTAAAAGAAACTTGTATTTTAAAACTGTGTTTTGTATTTGACCTAAAAGTATGAATAAATTACGATATTTATCACATTTTTCTTAAAAAATATCAAGTACATAAATTTTTATCACAACTCCCTTTGAATTTTATGACGGAATTATTCCCAAAATTTGTTATCATATTCTCCCTTAAATTGCTATTCGTAATACCTACTTTTTTCCCAGGGAGAAATTTCCCATTTTCGAAGTTCATTTAGAATAAGGGAAAAGGGAATGGGAAAAATTTCCCCGGGATATTTTATTTGGAATAGGGGAACAGGGAATAACGAGAAAATTCCCGGGGAACTTCTATTCAGAATTGGGCTGATAGGGTTTGGGATTTCCCGAGAAACGGGGAAAAATATTCGCATTCCCGGGAATTCCCGGTATAAATTCTACAGATTCGAGTGGCTTTGTTGGATAATATGTTGAACAATTGTGCTAAATAAAGTTTTATGACATTTTTTGGCACATTAGCAATTTCACTACATTTGAAATGCTTAAGTATCGCAAACGTTTTATCATCCCTTTGTTCATTTATTTTTCTTCTCAACCATCGATTTTGAAAGAGTCGAATTAATAGACAAAAGCTGCTCTGCTATTAAAAAATTTGTGCCCCTGCAGCTCAATGCCTCTACTGCTACTTTAATGGGATTTAAAAAAGCCACTAAATTTTGGCAAAAATTTTCCCGGGAAATTGTTTATAGCTTTTCCCGCCCGGGAATTCCCATTTCCCAAACCCTAATCACATAAAAAAAAACAAACCAAAAAATAAGTAAAATTTACATCCCTAAAAGAAGTTAATGTGAATAATTTATCCGTTAGTTTTCGTTTATTTTAGTTTTTTATTTTATTTGTATATTGTAAATTTGCTGTGTACATTGAAGTAAATAGTTCGTAAGCGTACTTTTTAAATATATTCACCCCAATTCTAAATATTCCCAGGGAATTAATTTTTCCAGGGAATAGAATTCCCCTATTCTAAGCAAACGGGGAGAATACTATTTTGGGAAATGAATCATCTGTTTTGTTTTGACTTAAAATTTTTAAAACATTTTTATGAAAAACAAATACACAAAGCGAAGTGAAACAATGGTTTTTATTAAAACAAAATGTTTAGTGCAGCATTTCGGATGGTAACTGAAACAGCATTAGCTGAAGAGCAGCAGCAATCGAATAATGTGCTAAGGAGATATAGCTAATATTAAAAAAAATAGAAAATAATAATAGGTTTGTGATCATGAGCTCAGGATTCAATACGTTGATGCTTCATATCCTGGTACAAGCCACGATTCATTTATTTGGAATTCTAGCGAATTGCGATCACATCTTGTTTTCAAATGATAAATAATAATCATCAAATCATTACTTATAATTTTCTTTTAATAGGCGACGCAGGGTATCCACTGGAACCGTGGCTTATAACTTACAGAACTCCAGAGGAGGGGTCGGTTGAAATGAGATTCAATGAAACCCATGGCAGTGTGGTCCGCTACTTAAATATGTTGAAGACGACAGCTACTTCGTAAACTCTGACATTGTTATAGAAATACATTTTTTACTCCTGTAAAATAACTTTTTCAAAAAAAAATAATAAATAATTCTTCAAAACCTTTGGAATGTAAATGAATTTGTAATTTTGTGACATTTTCTTTTGTTGAAAAAGCAAAATTGTCGCATACAAAAATAGAAATCACCCTAATTTGAAAACACCCTTAACGGTGGTGGTGTAGCTTTAAAATAATAGTGTTAAGATTTTATTTTACGTTGGGTTTTTTTTAATTGCAAAATAAATACACACTGTTATAACTTTTATTGTAAGTCACTCTATTTATTAACAACACTGTTAAACACTCTTAAAATTCGATAACTGAACTCTTTGACTTTTGAAATAATACTGCCATACTACTCACCAGCACGATTTGCTTATATAGGTGATTTAAAAGCACCGGAATATTCTATTCCAGACAGATCTGACAGGTTCGATTGTTATTGCTCTTGTTTTCTGTTTGTGTTTTGTTGTTTATTTCTTTATACCTGTTTGTGTGGCTGTTTTTTTGTTTATGCTTGTATTTATGTATGTGCCGGTGTATTTAACTTGAAGTATTTATTTAATGTGCGTGTGTATATGCGAATGTTTGTATGAGGCGTTTCTAGACTAATCGACAACAACAACTAAATGACTAGCGATGCTATTTATTGTTTGTTTCTTTCTTTCATCATTGTAAGAAAACAAACCATTAATGTTGTTGTTGTTCGAGATTATTGTTGTTCAGAGCCTATAATGAATAAATTCTTCTTTCGTAACACTACCCCATTCTCAAACCTGTACCTTTTCCATAGTTGGATAGCCGCTCCAAGTGCACAACTTTCATTTTTGATCTTGGGCTCTGAATCTTCTGTATTCTGTAAACTGCGTAGTTTAGCTGCTTTATTACTTTATAAAGTGCATCCTAATAAGTTTGAAGTTTGGGTGATAATCCTTTCTTCCCTTGTGGGTTAAAAAGTAGAACCAGTTGTCCCTCGTTAAATTCCTCAGAGTTCGCAACTCGATCATATCTGGCTTTCATTTTATCACTGGATAATTTTATCCGACTCCGCACGAATTCGTGAAGCTCCTGGAGGTCTTTTTGTGCCTGAATAGCGTTTTCACCGTCTCCTTCTGCCAATGTTGGCTTAACACCAAACTCTAAATCTGCAGGCAAATTTAGCTCAGATCCAAAGACTATTTTCGCTGGTGTTCGTGAGGTGGAATCGTGAACTGCTGATCTATATGCCAGCAAAAACTTAGGTATATGCTCATCCCAGTCCCTCTGATGTGTGCTGACCACTTTTCTCAGGTATTCCTCCAGCGTTCGATTAAATCTTTCGACTATACCATCAGATTGCGGATGTAACGTGTCGTTCTATATAATATAGCGGATTCAAAATTTCGGCCTTGGTCGGAGTGTAGTTCTAAGGGAACACCATAGCGACACACCCAGTTGCTTATAAAAGCGTCTACAATCGTTCTGGCTTCTTGATTGGGAATGGCATATACTTCCGGCCATTTGCTAAAATAGTCCATGACCACTAAGACGTATCGGTTTCCAGCATTGCTAGCAGGGAAGGGACCTGCTACGTCCATGGCTATACGTTCAAAGGGAGCACCTGAATTGTACTGCTGAAGCTGCCCCCGACTCCTTCGTACTGGACCCTTTGCTGCAATGCACTCCTGGCAATTGGCTATCCACTCGGCTACGGCTTGTTGACAGCCAACCCAATAGAACCGTTGTTTTATCTTTTCCAGCGTCTTCGTTACACCAAGGTGACCTCCGCTAGGACCATTGTGGAATTGTTTCATGACCTCTTTGATCTTGGAGGATGGCACGACGGTTAAGTCTATCACAGTTTTGCCGTCTGTGCTTTCCCAGGTGCGACATCAGCAGCCATCCTTCAACCTTAGACTGTTCCACTGGGCCCAATATGCCTTCGCCAGCGGACTTTCTGGTGAGATCTCACTTCGTGTCGGTCTTCTGTCATCCTCTTTAGCTGCTATAATTTTTGCCAATATGGGATCATTTCTTTGTGCTGTCGGCCAGTCTTCACTAGATTCTATATGTGTAAGCCGAACATCAATAACGAATTCCTTCCTCTCCGCCTTTGTGCAATGCTTACACCCCAGATCACATGGCCGCCTAGAAAGGGCGTCTGCGTATCATAGCTCTGAAGTCGCTCAATCCAGCGTGCAAGCTGTCCTTCAGGGCTCTTGAATTGCAGCAACCACCTGAGTGCGGCATGATCTGTCCTCAACGTAAAATGTTGGCCATACAAATACTTGTGGTAGTGTTTAATGCACTCCAACGCTGCTAGCAGCTCTCGTCGCGTTACGCAATAGTTTCTTTCAGGCTTCGAAAGTACTCTGCTGTAGTAGCCTATAACCTTTTCTGTCCCATCTACCACTTGAGACAGCACGCCTCCTATTCCATATCCGCTCGCATCAGTGTCTAGCGCGAATTTTTGTCCAGCTACTGGATATGCCAGGATAGGTGTCACACACAACAATTCCTTGAGCTTCTGGAATGCTTCCTCGGCTGCTTCACTCTACTGGTAAGGTCGCGACTTTTTGGTTAGTTCATGTAGGCTCGCAGCAACACTAGCAAAATTTGACACAAATCGTCTGTACTATGCGCAGAGTCCTAACAAACTTCTTAACTCATAAAGATTTCGAGCGCGAGGCCAATCCTTTACTGCCCGTATTTTATCTTCACCGGTTGATATGCCCTCTGCTGTTACACGATGCCCCAAGTATTTGACTTCCTTCTGAAACAATGCACATTTTTTAACACTGAGTTTTATTCCAGCCGCTGATATACGCTTGAAGACTTCTTCCATATTCCGTAGGTGTTTATCGAAGGTCTTTCCCATGACTATTATGTCATCCACATACACCAGGAATGTCTTCCAATTGAGTCCCTTTAACACTCGTTCCATTAAACGCTCGAAGGTGGCTGGAGCGTTGCAGAGACCAAAAGGCATAACATTAAACTGCCATAAACCATCGAGAGCACTAAAAGCAGTTTTTTCTTAATCTTTGTCAGCTATCTCGGCTTGCCAGTAATCGCTCTGTAAATCTAGCGTAGAAAACCTCTTAGTTCCTGCTATCGTGTCCAAGGTGTCATCGATTCTTGGTAGCGGATAACTGTCCTTTTTGGTAACATCGTTGAGCTTTCTGTAGTCAACGCAGAATCTAGTGCTGCCATCCTTCTTCATTACTACAACTACCGGCTAGCGGTAAGGACTCGAAGATGGTTCGATGATTCCATCTCGCTCCATTTCGTTGACTAGCTTCTTTACTTCACTCCGCTTGGCTAGAAGAATGCTCCTGGGGGCTTGTTTTATGGGCCCGCCTCGCCAGTATTTATTTCAAGCTTCACTATTGCCGTTCTACCTTGCCTTTTATCTTTTAGGGCGAAGACAGAGGCGTACTTTCGTAGCAGCTGCTTGGCTTTGTTTCTGTCAGGTTGCTCCAGCTCTGCTACACATTTTCCCACGTGTTCTGCTAGTATTTCGCGCTCTTTAGTTGATAGTTGTTTAGGCTCCGAGTTTCTCTCGCAGTTAATTATGGCCTCTGCTGGTGTACATTGAGCTATCTGAGTGTTTTTACTTATTACATTTTCACTGTTGGACAGATTTAACACTCTCACAGGAATTTTTCTATTCTTACCGGATTTCACGAGGGCTTTTGCTGTTATTTTCTCACTCTTAATTCCTGATGGTTGTCCGGTTGTCCTCACAATCTTCCTCCATACGTGCCCATATCACAGTTTCTGCCTGAGGTGGTAATTTCTGGGATGTTACAGCAACCAACTTCCTTACTGCAGATTTACTCACATATCCAATATCAAGGGGTATTTCGACGTTTCGCCAGATCATTATTTGTTGCCCCATGCGCAGATCGACTCCATGCATAATCATAAAATCTGCACCAATAATAACTTCGTCCACGACATCGGCAACAATAAACACATGGTCCACGCTCATGTTGGCTATAGTTAATCTGACTTTGGCCTTACCATAGACAGTAGCAAATTCTCCGGTAGCAGTGCGCAGACTTACATTATTTAATTGTTCCACTTTTCCCTTTACTAAATCGGGCCTTATTATAGACTGCGACGCTACTGTGTCTATTGTCAGAATACGCTTTCCTCCGTTGATATACCCGCTTGCAGTAAGATTGCTGTTTTGCTGCTGCATCACAGATATGGAGATTGTGGGGCGCTCGGTTGTGGGAGCTAGCTCATGCCCCGTAGCACTACTCTCTTTAGTTTAAAGACTCTTGAGATGTTTTGTGAGTCGCACGTTTATTGTTTCTTGGCGGCGAAACAGATCTGGCTCGTTTTCTTGCTGCCTTACAGTTTCGTTGAAAATGGCCGACTTTACCGCAATTTAAGCACTTAGCGTTTGTCTTACCTTGTCTTTCATCTAAGAGTTTATTTACCGATTCAAGTACTTGCCTTATGTTGTCCATTGTTGTTTTCTCATCTTCAGCAGCAACTTCAACTTTTCGCACTTTGTATGACTGCGGCCTCGAAATGACTTTTGCTGTTTCTTGAGCAAGAGCGTAAGCAATGGTTTCAGCAAAGGATCTGTTTTGCTTAGCGCAAACTGCGTGCTTAATACCTGGGTCACGAATACCAGTAACAAATGCCTCCACTTTGAACTGTTCTAGCAGTGGATGGTTTTCCTCAGGGTATATTAGCTGCACCAAGCGCTCTATCTCCATGGCGAAATCCTGAAGCGTCTCATTTGCTCTTTGCACCCTGCCACGTAGCTCCATTCTATACAGCTCCTTTTTATGATCGCCGCCATATTTGCGCTGTAACGCCACCATTATGTCCTCATAATTATTTCTGCAGCTTGTTGGTAGGCTTTCGAGGACTTCTGCTGCAGATCCTTTAAGCGCCAGAATGAGCTCAATCGCTTTTTCTTCATTGCTCCATAGATTTTTACTGGCCACTGTCTCGAACTAAAATTTGAAGACGTTGAAGGGTATGGTGCCGTAGAAACTAGGAGCTTTTATCCGGTTTGTATTTTTAGAAACTACTCGTACTGGACCTTCTCTTATTTCAAGGCTCATAATTTTGTTTTCAGGCTCCTGTAGCTTCTCGTCGACGTTATTTACCTGGACCTCGACTCCACTAATTTCCAAATGATTTACTTTTCTTTCTAGGCCGGATAGTTTTTCATTAAACTTGCTGACCTTGATTTCTACATCCTATACTCGCTTATTGAAGGTCTCAGAAATTTCCTGTAGCATCTCGTTAACATTTTCTAGTTTCTCACTGTTAGCCCTAGTAGCTTCCTGTACTTCTCCTCTTACTTCAGCTAACGGTTTTTCGCTGTTTGTTCTAGAACTTTCCTGAACTACACCTTTTACTTCAGCTAACAGTTTTTCGCTGTTTGTTCTAGAAGCTTCCTGAACTTCATCTCTTACTTCAGCTAACAGTTTTTCGCTGTTTGCTCTAGAAGCTTTTTGTACTTCGACTAGCTTTAAGTTTACATTTTCTAGAAGCATTCTAGAGTTTTCTCCCATTTTCTCCGTATTGAAGTCCATGCTACTTGTTGTTGTTTCACGGCCACATACCTCTATCACCTCTTTTTCATCGAACACATATGAGCCAATGTCCATGCCACGACGCTTGAATTCATCTATGTGCCTCTTCTGCAGTTCTGTTTTTTTACCTGCTTTTGGCAAATCTAGCTTACTCAACTCCTTTTTCATCTGCTCCACTTTAAGTTCTTCAAATTTCATTGTTGTTTATTATTTTGTCTTTTTAAGTTATTTTATTTTACAATTTCATTTCTGTCACCAATTGTTACGATTTTACTTTACGTTGGGTTCTTTTAATTGCAAAATAAATACACACTGTTATTCCTTTTACTGTAAGTCACTTTATTTATTAACACCACTGTTAAAAAGCACGACAAACTGTTTAAGCACTTAAGACTCTGACAACTGAACTCTTTGACTTTTGAAATAATACTGCCCTACTAATCGCCAGCATGATTTGCTTATATAGATTTAAAAGCACCAGAATGTTCTATCCCAGACAGATCTGGCAGGTTCGATTGTTATTGCTCTTCTTTTCTGTTTGTGTGGTTGTTTATTTCTTTATACCTGTTTGTGTGGCTGTTTATTTGTTTATGCTTGTATTTATGTATGGGCCGGTGTATTTAACTGAAGAGTGTTTATTTAATTTGCGTGTGTATATGCGAATGTTTGTATGAGGCGTTTCTACACTAATCGACAACAACAACTAAATGACTAGCGAGGCTCTTTATTGTTTGTTTCTTTCTTTCATCATTGTAAGAAAACAGAACATTAATGTTGTTGTTCGAGAGTATTGTTGTTCAGAGCCTATAATGAATAAATTCTTCTTTCGTAAATTTGTTTCACTATAAATGTGTGTATTTTATTTTTGACAGCATGATGTTGTCTATGTGTTTAATGCATTAAATTTGAAAGTGAAATGTATGTAAGGGGTGATCCATTTCGAGGTCCTTCCTTTTTAAAGAAAAAAAAAAAAAAACACAGAAAATTAAAATGTTTATTATCATTTGAAAGAACATTATTTGGCATTTATTTGTTGAAGATTATATCTATCAAATGTTGGCCGTTCCAACGTCGCAGATGGTCCATTCGTTGAGTCCAATTTCATTTTGACTGGTAACTGGCGAACGCCTGATGATTTCCTCCAAGGCCTGAATCGAAGCGGGTTTGTCCGTATAAACTTTAGACTTTACATATCCCCATAGGAAAAAGTCTAACGGTGTAATATCACACGATCTTGGTGGACAATCGACCGGCCCAAAACGTGAAATTATGTGCTCACCCAGTCCTGTTTTTGGCATTGATAAGTGCGGACGCCATTTTTTTAAGCTCGCATTAACAAAAAACAAAACATACATTGTGTGAATAAAAACAAAAAACCAAACAAAAACAAAAAAACAAACCTGTTTTAATACAACAACAAAGTTGTTTGTTAAATCTTTTTTTTTCCTTATTTTTTACAACGGCATATTGAACTGCTACTTTGAAAAAAACACAATAAGGGATAATGAGCCTTTTTAATTTAAGCAACAAAAATGTCGACAATATTGAATTAAATAAAAACAAAAAAACCGAAAGTACTTTGTATATAAATGCTACGCCAGTCATACGTGCCCAATCTTGTTCTTCGCTTTTGCTAAGCGATGACAATAAAATAATTACAAACAAGTCGCCTTCTGAACACAGTGCTACCAAAATTAATATGGATAGTGTAGAAAAAACTAAGACGCAAGTGGGAATGGACAGATACATAACTGTATTGAAAAGTGGACGAAGCCCTAACTCTTCGCAGATTGCACCAATGTCTAAAGTACTTAAGGATAAGGAGGCTAACGGAATATGTTCCCAAAATCGTTTTGCTATTTTAGATAGCGAAACAAGTGAACCGAAAACGCCACTCAAGTCGTTTAAACCACCACCATTTTTTTTAAGAGAGGAAAATTCGAATGAATTAATAAATAATTAATTTCAGTTATTGGGGAAAACTCATTCTATGTAATTCCTATCAAGCGTGGTAAAATTGATGAAACTAAAATTCAATTTATAGATGAAAGTAGTTATCGTAAAACAGTAGAAATAAGAGCTGGCCTCCAAAAAGCAAGATTTAAGGTTAAAAGCGTTGACAACTCGGAAATCGAGAGCGTGTCCCTCAACCTCTATTTCGCGTTGAACTGAAACCTGGGGATATTAGATTGAAGAAGAACGAAACGCACCCCATTTATAATCTAAAATACCTGCTACACCGCAGGATAACTGTAGAGGAACCACATAAGCGATCAGGACCCTTTCAGTCTTTAAATTATCAAGAATACGGCCATACAAGGGCTTACTTCAAGTTGCCTCAGGTGTGCGGTGTGTGTGGTGGGCTACATTGTTGCGCCCAAAGCGACAAACCAAAGGATGACCGAAGGTTAAAAAATGTAGCAATTGCGGTGGAAATCACACTGCTAACTACAGAGGCTGTCCAGTTTTTTCTATGGTAAGGAAGTCAACTCAGAAATTAAATACTCCTGCTAGGCAGCCACAATACCAAGCAAATGCTCGTTACCCTCAGTTAGCTCAACCCACAACCAAACATGTTTCATATGCGGATATGTCAAAATCCAATCATATTTCAGCACACAAAGCGACACCGACAACCAATTCTACCCCAAATTTGCACCCAGAAGCTAAAGAACAAACACTATCTTGTAACTACAATCGTCTCGAAGCAAGCATCGATACATTAGTACAATCGTTAAACAATTTTATGAGCTCCATGAGCAGCATGATGCAAGAAATGGTTCGCATGCAATCTATGATGTTGCAGGCGGTACTTAACAAACCATGAACTGTTTAAAAATATGTTTCTGGAACGCAAACGGCTTACGCTAACACAAAAATGAACTCAAGTACTTTCTTAATAATCAACAAATATCATGCTGATTTCAGAGGTCCACTTAACAACAAATAGCTTTTTTAAAATCAATGGCTATATATTATATAATACCAAGGATTCTCGCGGACGAGCATGTGGTGGATCGGCAATACTTATAAAGGCCAGAATCAAACATTATTTACTGTGTGTTTTTTGTGAGGATTACCTTCAAGCAACAAATATATGCCTTAAAGAATTTCATCAAAACTTTACTTCTTCACCTTCTAGATTTCAAGTATCAGATAGTCAGTATAGTGACATCTTTAAATCACTAGGTACCTGTTTCATAGCATCAGGCGACTACAACGCTAAACGTACATTTTGGGGATCACGTCTAATAACTCCAAAAGGTCGTGTTTTGTTTGATACAATTTCAAAAATGCGTCTGAATGTGATATCGAGTTGACAACCCACCTATTGGCCTACTGATCGGCAAAAATTACCGGATGTTATTGATTTTGGCGTCATTAAGGGAATTCGGGGAGAAATGCTTAAAGTTGAAGCGTCATTTGAATTATCCTCAGATCATTCACCCACTATTGTATATATATGTATATGGAACCTCTTGGCTCTTGGCTGAATAAAGGAAAATTCGAAGATAGTGGCAATCACACAGATCTTCTGAACTCAAATCTAGACTTATAGATTGCACAAAACGGCTAAGACAGCTTCTAGAATATCGAAGAGTAGCATATCTGAAAAATTACTTGGAAGACCTCGACGCAACTGCACAATCAGATTATTCATTATGGCGTGCATGTAGAAACCTTAAAAGGCCAGTCGTAAGTAAGCCTCCCTTGCGAACTTCTTGTGAAGACTGTGCAAGAAATTATACCTAAAAAGGTAATTTATTTGTTGAACATTTGAAAACGGTTTTCACTCCAAATATGTGTACTGTTATATTTGAGTTGCCACCAGTAGAGAATAGTGCCATAGTACCCCTAAGATATGAATTAAACGATATTGAAAGGACAATAGCGGATTTAAACACCAAAAAAGCCCCTGGCGTTGATAAAATCAGTAACAAGATGTTATTTGAGTTGTCCCGTATAGGTCGCAGATTTATTCTTTTTGTTTTTAATGCCATCTTAGGTCTTAAGTACTTTCCCACAGAGTGGAAGGTCTCTTTGATAACTATAATTCCTAAACCAAGAAAAGAACACACAAAAGTAGAATTATACAGACCTATAAGCCTTTTATCAAACATTTCAAAGTTGTTTGAGAGAATATTAATAACTAAGCTGAATCCAATTCTTAGCGCGAAAAGATGTATTCCGAACCATCAATTCGGCTTCAGAAAACAACATAGTACGATCCAACAAACACACAGATTAGTAAATGTAATTAAAACGACCTTTGAAGAAAAAAAAACACTGTTCTGCGCTCTTTATCGGCGTTTCTCAAGCATTCGATAAGGTTTGGCACGAAGGCCTAATATTTAAGCTGAAGCTGAACTTGCCCGAAAACTTGTATAAGCTCTTAAAAGATTATTTAACGAATCGCAAGGTTTTACTAAAAGAAGGTAACTTTTTAAGCTCGCCACAGCTCTTTGAAGTCGGAGTTCACCAAGGTAGTATTTTGGGACCAATTTGATATTTACTGTACACAGCAGATATGCCAATTAGCACCCTAGTCCACACATCAACATTTTCAGATGACACAGCTTTTTTAAGTATTCATGAAAGTGCCCAAGAAGCATCACAACTTTTACACAAGACCACATACTCAATTTGGAAAAATTGAGAATAAAAGTGAATGAACAAAAATGAGCTCACATAACTTTCACACTGAGTAGGGAATCATGCCCTCCTATTCGCATAAATAACCAAATGATACCACAGCTTTCAGACGTTAAATACCTGGGTATATATCTTGACCGTCGCCTTACTTGGAAAAGCCACATAGATTTCAAGTTAACAGAAATGAAATTAAAAGCAGTACAACTAAATTGGCTTATTGGCAGAAACTCCACCCCGAGCTCAGATTGTAAACTTCTACTGTACAAGTCGATCCCCAAACCAATTTGGTGTTATGGTATTCAGTTATGGGGCACTGCCTTAGTTAGCAATGTAGAAAAAATTCAAAGACGCCAAATTAAGATACTACGTATAATTACATCTGCTCCCTGGTATATGAAAAATCCGACAATCCACAAAGACCTAAACATGCCATCAGTTAAAGCAGAAATAGCGAAACATGCAGTCACATATCTAAAGAGGTTTGAATCTCATCCAAACCCTTTGACGCGTAACATGCTGAATGAACCTGGTTACACGCGACTAAGAAGAAGAGATACTGCTTTTCTTGGCCGTACATTAGAGGGATGACCCCCAAATAATTACAAAATCCGTGAAACAAACATTATTTTTGTCTAGCACTGGCTGGACTTAAAAAGTATATTTTTATTTTAGACTTAAGATATAAGTAATTATTGTTAGTTAAAAAATATTGAAGATACAATAAATAAATTATGAAAAAAAAAATATGCTCACCCAAACGTTCTCTCAATAAATCCATTGATTGATGGTATGTGTGTGAAGTGGCGCCGTCTTGCTGAAACTAAATGTCGCCGAGATCTCGAGCTTCAATTTCAGGCATCAAATAGTCGGTTATCATGACACGATAACGGTCGCCATTGACGGTTACGTTCGCATCATTTTTAAAGAAATATGGACCGGTGATTCCACACCAAAGCGTTATTTTTTCTGGATGATGTGGCAGCTCTTGAATCTCTTCAGGTTGCTCTTTGTCCCAAATACGGCAATTTTGTTTGTTTCCATTCCTATTAAGCCAGAAATGGGCTTCATCGATAAACAAAATTTGACCTGAAAACGTCGGATCTTCTTGGAACTTTTCAAGAGCCCATAGAGCGAAGCGATACAGGCGTATGTCTTTCCATTATGAAATGCCAAACAATACTAAACATAAATAACATGATAGCATGACACGAATCGCACGTGATCTGTCAAAAAAGGCTATTGGAAAAGTATCTCTACTTTAATCACCCTTTATCAAGGCGAATTTATATCAGGTGGCGCTGATAGCCCAGCTGAATGTTGTGTGTTTACGATTTAGCCGGCTGGTTCGTTCAAAATTTGTTTATTTAGAAACAATAATGGAAACAAACACAAAATTTAAATGGAAAAATTTTTTTTAAAAAAAGCCGTTCATATACAGATTCATATTTTAATACAAAATAACACATAACACAATTATTCACAACCTTTTAACAATTTAAATGTGCTGCGGTGGGTCCAGATTCTTCTTTTCTGCTCTAATTTGAATTGCTTTTTATTTTTTTTAGTTCTTCTTTTTCCTTTTTTTCTTTTAGTAAAAATAAGCAAAACACATTAGGTTTGTTCTTTAATTAATAATAGTTTCATTCAGCATGCACCTCTAGAAATATTGCAGGTCATTTTAGCATCTTTTATGGATCCTCACACATAAGATTAATAAGCCCTTAAAATATTTTTGTGTAAAAAAATAATTCAAATAAATATTTTTCATTAATGTTGGAAGTTTCTTCTTTGAAAGTAAACGAACATAGCTATTTTACATTCTGCTTTGATATCAATTAAGGCGAATTAATTTATTTTGACAGAGGCAGCCGACCAAAAACAAAATTACTGTCGTCTAGCTTTCACCTGGTAAATGGATTCGCCTTGGTATGTATAAAATTGCTCTTGAGTTTGAAGGATACCATAAATTCTATTGATAAAATGTTTAGGTGTTATTACTAATCTCAACACTGGAAGTTGACAAAAAACATCTTTATAGAATTGTATACATAATATTAGAATCAAAATTGTATACATAATAATAGAGAAGCGATCGTCAAATCTGGCAGCCGTGAGAGTGATGTCTTGTCCTTAGCATCACAGCAGTATATAACTGCAGCCCAAAATATTAGAAATATTTAATATTGGAAACAATCTAGCATCATAATATTCTTACTAAACATACATATGTACATACATATGTAAAGAAATTCAAATTCATATTTTTATATGTTTTATTAAAACAAAAAAGGAATAAACAAAATAAAAAGAATTAAAAATACTAATAAAACGAAATAAATAAAAATTTTTTTAAAAAACACTTAAAAACTAAAACACAAAAATAACTTTATTCTATAGGTAGAAAACCATAAATAATTTGATTCACAGCAACAGGTCACTTTATCACATTTTATGTTGTAGCCGGTCTATGGAACGATAAATCTTTTTTGCGGCTTGAAGCTGCTCGTTCATCGTTTCCAACATTTTGTTTTGGATACATATTTCCTCCGCAAGGACATCGGTAGCGAAAGCTTAGGAGGTCACTTCTATTGGAGCCTTTTTAATTTTTTTCGCTGGTGGCTGAGGGGAGAAGTCTTCACAGCTTTCATTTACATGTATTGATATCGTCGTCCGCTAAAAACTCGGGTGGAAATTCTGCTCCAATATTTTCTTCTGTTCGCTAATTTATGTTTGAAAAAGAACAGGCTAATCCAAACTGTTCTTTACTATATTTGAGGTTTTGGGCGGCCTTCTGTCGAACATACTGTTTTTGATCACACCATACCTGAAAAACGTTTGAACTTTTAAAACTCTTTTATACCATTAAGGACAAGTTTCAATAATCATACCTTCTTCCTCTCCGAAATACTATTTGTTGTTTTGGACCTGAAAATAAGGAATGTATCAAAGTTATGTGTTAAAAACTGCTAAAATATTTATTTTTTTTAACACAAATTAAAATTATATGAATTTTATGTGAACTATTTTTGAATTAATAAATTAATTATTTAGGCTTAAGTTCTTAATTATAAAGAGATAAAGAAAAATTAGATACCAGCAAAGCAGAATGCATTTTCTAGACAGGTACGTCCGTCATCAGTACTCTTCGTATCGATCTACGATCGATCAATTGTTGTTAATTTTCTATTTAAACAAACTTATCAAAGAAATAGAATCTGAGAAATTTTTAATTTTACATTATATTTCATAGAAGATAGAGCTTTTTGAAATTGTTTTACACTTTAGAATAAGGGAGGATGGAAAAAATTCTTGGGGAGTTTTTATTTAGAATAGGGGAACAGGGAAAAGGGAAAAATTCCCAGGGAATTGTTATTCCTTATCGGGCTGATTGCATACAAATAAAAACACAAAGGGGAAAATATTAAATAACATTGTTTGTGATTTTTATCAAAAATTTAATTTAAATAAAATAAAATTACAAACAATTTTATTTAATATTTTTACGTTTTTTTAAAAAATGTCAAAAATTCGTATTTGCAATTGAGAAAGATGGACTATTATTTTTGCTCAAGGTACAGTGTAAACAAAGTAAATTTTATGTATTTATGCATATTTTGTTGTTGTGTTTATAAAACCGATGCATATTTGCTCATATTTCCATCGTATGGACAATTTGCATTACCTGAAAAAACCTTTCTGTGTGTGTGTCTGCTTTTCCTTTACGTTTGCATTACGTAAAAACTACTGGATTGATTTTAAAAAAAATTTGTGAGGAGGAACCTTAGCATCCTGATTCCAATATAGGAATCTTTTTTTCCGCAAAAATATCTTATTTTCAAAAGAAAGTGGAGAAAAAACAGTGAAAGTACACAATTTCCGGTTTAAAGGTACTGAAATTTTCGGTTTAAAACTGGGATATTTTAAAGACGGTTGCGCACCTTTTATTTTTAAAAGCGGGATATTTTAAAAACTGGGATATTTTGAACCAAATTGTGCAACAGATGGCCCCAATTGAATAAATAAAATAAATTTTATTTTTACTTTGTGGAAATTCATTCTATTTATAATATTTTAAACATCACTTACATATCTTTACAATAATTTTTAGAATTTTTTATAAATTTTTGAATTTTATCCAGCGATGGGTACCTTTATATTAAGTAAATACATAAACCATAACTGAAGCACTATAAAAGTAAGAGTCTTACAATTGGTGTGGAATACTTTCAAAACCAAATCGAGCAAAATATTGTCCGGACGCCCACGTCGCGACGTGGCGCGTACATCTAGTTAATAATATAAAAATGAAAGATTTACCATCAGTAAAATTACCAGAATTCAGAAAATAAAAATTCATAATATTTGTCATAAATGATAAATCTAAAATTTAATATTTATTTTTCATGCTAATAAACGAACAACATAAAATGTTCTGCCTATGTTCATGAATGTGTGTAGCTGTTTGTTTTTTGTAATATACATAGATGAAGAGTGATAAATTAACTTCTTCTCATTAATATTCTTTTTCATAAATGTACAAGTTAACGCAAATAAAGTTAACGAACTCTTTAGCTTGATTCATTTTTATCTTAGTTGCACTTTTGGTTTTTCTGCTTTTATTCTTTCTATTTAGCAATTTAATAATAAACCTAGTTTTTGATTATAGAACTGTATTTATCGAAATTGCATTTTCTTAAGAAATAGATTACACCACATTTTGAACGTGGGTCATTTATTTGTTATTATTATATTTTTCCAAGAATAGTATCACACCATATTTTGCAGGTGTTTTATTGATTAATAATATAAATTAAGCATTATGTTAATTTAATTTTTTAGTATTACTTTTAATATTTAATAAACTGGTCGTTTGGTCAACAAAAAGACATTATTGTGTTTTTTTTTTGGACTTTTCAATAGCAAAGTCCTTAACTTACATGTTCAGTTATGAACGTTGAACATTTATAAAATTTCTCATAAATGAACATAAAAGAATTTTCTGCCTACGATCGCACATGCAGAAGAAATAAATAAAGAGAACATTTTGTTACTGCATACGCCGGCAGATGTACATTACAAAATATGTGCGAACACTTAAGCATGCGAATGCTTAGCGCACATTTTTCTACGATCTTTTCATTTCTATAAAATTATTAAAATTGTAAATACTTAAATATGAACGCTTGTGTGAACAATAAAATTTTATCTCATTTATTTACTTTGAACAGAAAGAGAAAAAATAAATCATCGCATTATGAATGCGATGAATGTTTTTTATTCATTTATGAAATTAATGAAAAACACAAAATATTTTGTAGTCTCTCACACATGTATGAGAAGATGCAGCTAAAATATAAAATATACACATTCATACATGAATGAACAGTGGGTAAACATTTCGGCACTCTGCAAATTACTTGATTTGACATGAAAAATTTCAAATTTTTCGATTTATAATTTTTACTTTAAAGCATCTCACAGAAGGGCCAAAAGCCTTTTTTCGTGGATTAATTAATAAAAATTAATTGAGTACAATTCTACATCACTAGGCAAACAGCATTACATAATGTCAAATAGATAACGGTTATTTTGTTGTGACACCTTGAAATTAAATATTGTGTAAAAAAAACTAAAAAAATTGGTGAAAAAAAGCGTAAAACTTTGTGAGTAGAATAGTGTTGGCAATTTCTACTACTTTCAATTACTCGATACAACTCAATACTTTACAATTGGGTACTCAATAGTACTCAATACTTCCGTTTACATACTATCGGAGGAAATTTATGGTCGTAATTGTCAAATATTTTTATAAATTTATTACTAAAAATCCTACCACAAAAGTCGATTAACTACTTTTGCGTATTGAGTACCCAAAAAAATGATCAAGTACTCGGTACCCACTACTCAATACTTTGCCAGCACTAGAGTGGAATACTATTTACCGTAATAAAAGTAATAAAAAACAATAACTCTAATCATACAACCATCAAGTTCAGTTATTTACTGAAAAGTTTTGTTTAAATTTGTATTAAAAATTATTTGTGGAAGTGATTTTGTTTTAACTGTTTATACCTATAAGAAAGACAACAAATAAATGGACTTTCTCAGTTGACATAAAGTTATTAGTTGGGCTGAGTTGAACAAAAATTTTCATATCATTTTAAGGCATGCGGCAATTTGTTAACCGTGAGTTACCTCTGCGTCACTACTGGAACTGGTTATTTATATGAATTATATTGATTATCGTACCTGTACATGATCACTAGAATTTGAAAAATCATGTATGTGATAAAAGGTACTGTTGTTTATTTTCCATATTTCGGTGTAATAATTTTAAATTTTGCAGGAACAAACTCAAACGTTGTTTTTGCCAAAGCTTGTATAATATTTTTTAAAATACTAACAGAGAAACATTTGATAAAAAAGACATCACCAATTTAAAGGAAGGAATATAGAAACGCTCTGGTTTATCCAAAGTTTATCTCAGGTTTTCAATAATTCATTTAAACAATTCGTTTTTGAGTTTAAGACTAAGCGGAATAAAGCTTACAGAGGGGAAGACCGATTTTTAACTAAAACGAATTGGATGCAAACATCAATTGGATTTCGGTGCGCTCAGGTTGCAAAGCGTGGTCGCAAAGAAATTTCTTATAACGAATTAAAACAATTTAAATTTTTAAATTGTTTTAATTCATAGAGAAATTGAAGGCTATGCATAGCATAATAAATTTGACCCCTTCAGCGGCTGAGAAGTTTAATTAAACGTTTGGAAAAACCACCAGTCGGTGAAAAAATTCTGCAGATATAGAAAAATTAATATCTTTTTTGTAGAAAAATCGAAGGCTATGCAGAGCATAATAAATTTGACCCCTTCAGCGGCTGAGAAGTTTAATTAAACGTTTGTAAAACCACCAGTCGGTGAAAAAATTCTGCATATATAGCAAAATTTATCTTTTTTGTATGGGGGTACTAATTTCCCCCCTTCTACACCGTCAAGATTTTGTTTGAACATGTAGTTAGCTCTAAGTGTTACCCTCATTCATGCCTCGCTATTGTAGTTCTGCAGATATAAGAACATAATTTTTTTTTGTACGTATCATTTACCTCCAAGATTTTGTTCGAACATGGAATTTGTTCTAAGAGCGACCTATGTGTATATAAAATTAGTGTGCCTAGGTAGGAATATTATTAATTTTTTGTATGGGGGATTATTGTTTCCCCCCTCGTATACCTCCAAGATTTTGTTCAAAAATGCATTTTATTCTAAGAGCTACGCCTAGAGCCTAGATATTACAGTTCTGTACATATAGGAATATTATTTTTTTTTTTATTGAGAGTACTTATTTCCCCCTAGTATACCACCATGATTTTGTTCAAATATGCAGTTTGTTCTAAGAGCTTCCCACATAAAACTTTTTGAGCCTCACTATTGTACTTGTGGAGATATTAAGTAATCTGGCCTCTGTGCGCCTGTGAATTGTATGCGGTCAATTTCGGCGTAGTGTTGAAAATTAAAAGTAAACAAATAACTTTCTCGAGCAAATCTTAACCTTCCTGACTATTTTCATTTTTGTGCGACACATTCACATTTCTCGGTCTCTCAGACCGATTTCAAGTATTTCTCGGTATCTCAAAACTATTCTAAAGTCTTCAAAACCTGTGCAGTGGTCATATTTAACAAACTAATCTGAAATAACTGAAGTAAGAAAAAAAAAACATTAAGTTTTTTTAGCTCACAGCATCAATTTATATTTCATCACAATAATTTGGCATTTTTGACCTTAGACCTAATATAAAAATAAAAAAAAAATCATTCACAAAACACAACATTTATAAAATGTTGTTTTTCTATTAACATATATTTTAGAAGTAAACAAAAAAATAAAATGACTTCAAAAAAAACAGGAACACTAAAAAAAATAATTTCAAAATGCTTAAAATATATGCCTCATTATGAGGTTCGTCTTTGTAAATTTCAATCAGTCGTTAGAGCTTGTGGCTCGATTCAGCGTCCTGTAAATCTTCAACATCACTTTCCTGTGAGTCTTCTTGTTCAGTATCAATGTTTGCTTCATACACATCAATATTATCTTCGTATTCAGTATCACTTTTCACATCAGAATCTAGATCTGAATCGATTTCATTCAGAATAGCTCTTATGCGCTCAATATCTGACATATCTAACGAAAATATCACGATAATTAACTTTGAACATAATTCTTTTATTAAATCATATAAACTGATCTCTAATTGTCCATTTTCATCTAAAAATTTCCAATTTAGCAAATTCAGCTTACCTATCGAAAATGTGACACTTAACTATAAGTCGGTCTCACAGACCGTCTGATGAGCAATCACCGGTACAACACTTTAACTCAAACGCACTTGTTACACTAAACGTTGTATAATGAGAAATTATGAAGATACTGAGAGAATGATGGTGTTGCAATTTTTTGTTTTCGAGAAATTAACACAAAAGTGATTCATCGGTCTCACAGACCGACGAAATGGTCAGGAAGGTTAAACTATTAACCATTAGGAACTAAAATATTTGTGAGCACAATTTGAAAAAGAGGGTCAAAAATAAAAAAAAATTAACAAGAATTTACAATAATTTTTTTTGCAAAAAATTTACAATAATATTTTTACAAATTTACAAAAATTTTTTCAAAAAATGTAAAAAGAAAAATATTACAAAAAAATTTTAAAAATAAATTTTACAACAAAATTTAAAAAAAAATTGTAAAAAAATAATTTCCAAAAAATTAAAAAAGATATTACATTATTTTTATATAATTATAAAAAATTTATATATATATAATTTTTTTTTTGATTTGATGTTTTTATTTTAGATCGAGTACAACTTTTTGTTAAAGCTGATGGCCCTGGAAGGTTTTGGTAAAGTAATTGGAACGCTCGAAGATACAGTAATTTATGCTGAGTTAGCGATTGACATAATAACGTTAAAGATGAAGCTTTACGATTTTCGAGTTATTCAATTCAGGTTGGTACATATCAATTTTCTAATGTAAGGGCGCCCATATACGTCGTTCTTTTTCGTCAGTTTTATCCGCACGGTTAAAATTGTACGGGTAAACACGAACAACAACCATATCAACACAATACACGTTTTTTGCTTCAGTTCAAGACGTATTTATATTACAAAGCTGCAATTTAAATGATAAAATATTTCAATTTGTTTTTGTAAATAAAACAAATACAAACAATACAAATTTCACAGCAAAACTTCGCAGTTTTAACCAGTACGAAAAAACGACGTGTATGGCCGCCTTAATAGAATTATATCTCAAAAATAAACAAAAAATCGAAGTTGGCAAAGGGCTGTTAAAATTGTTACTTTATGCTAAAAAAAATATGACATATTAAATGTATTCGAAATAACTTAGTTTAGAAAATATCTAGAAAATATAATTTTTTTTTCCACTAATGCATATGTATCTATGTAGTAGTAAATCGTTACTCAAAATGCAAACTCTTCGAATAAACATTTTACATATCAATTTTAAAGTAAAAGCAAAAATCTTTAAAAAGGTACGTACGTGCCTGAGGTTGTAATTTTCCCATCCGATAGTATCCTTATTTACTACAAATTTCGGTCATATTTTTTCTTTCAGTTTATTCGTTGAAAGGAAACGGACGTGGTTTTTTAAGCTCTCAATAAACAAAACAAAAACATATTTAGTGAATTTTAAAACAAAACAGAACAGCAAAAACTAAAACAAAAACCATAAAACCTGTTTGTAATATTTTTTTCCTTTTACAACGGCATTACAACAGTAGAAGAAGGGCTCAACTTATGAGTCTCTCAAACTTAAATACATATAAGAAATGCAAACAGTGAGAAAAATAAAAAACTAATGGCAACTTGTGTTACCAAAGTCGTTCAAACCGCCTCAAATTTTTTTTACGAAAGAAAAATTCAAATGAGCTTATAAATGCCATTAAGCGAGGCAACATTTACAAAACCAAAATTCAGGTAATTTGTGAACAATGTTTTCGTAAACTGCTTACGGTACTTGAAAGCCGAAATTGTAAGCTACCTCCAATTTGCGGGTGGCGAGCTGCATTATACAGCCCAATACGATAAATAATATACGACACTAAAGTTGAAAAATGTAGCATTTGCAATTGGAAATCACCCTGCCAACTACAGAGGTTGTCCTGTTTACTCTATGGTAAAGAAGTCTTTGCACACACCTAACAACAAATAGCTTTTTTTAAAAACAATGGCTATATATTATATGACACTAAAGACCCCCATGGCAGAGCATGTGGTGGTTCGGCGATTTTTGTGAGGACTACCTTCAAGCAACAAACATCTGCATTAGAGAATTTCAACAAAGCTTAGTTATTTCTTTAATTTATTCACATCCTAGATTTCAAATATCGGAAAGTCAGAATAGCGAATTCTACAAAGAACTAGTTCCCTGTTTTATAACATTAGGCGACTACAAGGGAATCAAGACTAATTACTCCAAAAGCTGGTGTCTTATTTTACAATTTCAAAAACGCGTCTGCATGTGATCTCGAGTGGACAACCTACCTATTGGCCTACTGATCTGCAAAAGATACCTAAAGTTGTATTATCTTTAGAATTATCTTCAGATCACTCGCGCACCATTGTTTATATTTGGAACCATCAAGAAATCATATCACCAATTAAGAGCCATACATAAATTGGTTAAAATACAGCACTCAATGCTCAGAAAATATGCTTCTAAGAACGACATTAGGGTGAAACGAAAAAATTTTTTTCAATTTCAATATGTAATAGCGATAAAAAGTTGTCATTGGATATTGTTAAGTCAATTGTAAAGTTTGAACACGATTGGAGTAGGGTAAAAGGTACCGCAAAGCCAAATGTCGCAGCTCCAATTATATTGTAATTTAGCAAATTACAATATAAGTACATTAAATAAGTTTTAGTGAAGGAAAAATCATTACAATATCATATCTACCTCTATCTTACTACAACAAAGAAAAAAAGTAAATTAAAAAATAAATATTTTTTATGTTTTAATACCCCACATTAAAACATGAAAAAATAAAGGTTATAAAATGACAACAAATGTTTGTGATCTGTATTACATATTTTAGGCGTAGTTTTAATGAAATTGAAATAATAAATAGATTCACACACGTAGGGTTCCGTACTATGTTCACTACAACTTTAAAAATTTAAGTTGTTAATTTTTTAATGTCTTATGTGTCAACCTTTAATTTTTAATTATTTTTTAAACTAGAGCATAGTACTAAATACCCTGTGTAAATATCAAGTGTCTGCTTATAACGTTTAAAAGAAAAGTCTAAATTACTCAAATTCGCGACATCTAGCGATCACCCGTTTATTATTAATAAATTTATTTTCATTACAGTAGATATTGTTATATAACGAGTGATTTTTTAAGAGCTTGAGAACTTTTTTTTTAAAAAAACGCATAAAATTTGCAAAATCTCATCGGTTCTTTATTTGAAACGTTAGATTGGTCCATGACATTTACTTTTTGAAGATAATTTCATTTAAATGTTGACCGCGGCTGCGTCTTAGGTGGTCCATTCGGAAAGTCCAATTTTGGGCAACTTTTTCGAGCATTTCGGCCGGAATAGCCCGAATTTCTTCGGAAATGTTGTCTTCCAAAGCTGGAATAGTTGCTGGCTTATTTCTGTAGACTTTAGACTTGACGTAGCCCCACAGAAAATAGTCTAAAGGCGTCAAATCGCATGATCTTGGTGGCCAACTTACCGGTCCATTTCTTGAGATGAATTGTTCTCCGAAGTTTTCCCTCAAAATGGCCATAGAATCGCGAGCTGTGTGGCATGTAGCGCCATCTTGTTGAAACCACATGTCAACCAAGTTCAGTTGTTCCATTTTTGGCAACAAAAAGTTTGTTAGCATCGAACGATAGCGATCGCCATTCACCGTAACGTTGCGTCCAACAGCATCTTTGAAAAAATACGGTCCAATGATTCCACCAGCGTACAAACCACACCAAACAGTGCATTTTTCGGGATGCATGGGCAGTTCTTGAACGGCTTCTGGTTGCTCTTCACTCCAAATGCGGCAATTTTGCTTATTTACGTAGCCATTCAACCAGAAATGAGCCTCATCGCTGAACAAAATTTGTCACATTTGAACATTTCGAACCGAACACTGATTTTGGTAATAAAATTCAATGATTTGCAAGCGTTGCTCGTTAGTAAGTCTATTCATGATGAAATGTCAAAGCATACTGAGCATCTTTCTCTTTGGCACCATGTCTGAAATCTCACGTGATCTGTCAAATACTAATGCATGAAAATCCTAACCTCAAAAAAATCACCCATTATAATCTGTATAAATTTTAAGTGTCAGTCTATCACTGTTCAAATAGAAGTTTATATATATGCAAAATTGTCATATATGCAAATCACATCACTATCGGAACACCCTTTAATTTTTAGTATTATTTTTGTATACTTGTTTATAAAGCGAACAAAGTTTTATTTACTGTCTGCAAATTTTAAGTGGTTGCCTCCTACAGCTCAAGAAATAAAAACATAAACGCAAATAACGCGTCACTTGCCGCTATAGAGGCCATAGTTATACACCTTCTATGAAAATTTCAAGAGTCTACCTATTATGGTTAAAAACTTAGATCATATACATGAAAATCACGTCACTATCGGCACACCCTTCAATTTTTAGGTCTATTTTTTATACTTGTTTATATAGCGAACTAAGTTTTAATTACTGTTTGTAAATCTTTAGTCTGTGCCTCCTACAGTTCAAGAAATAACCACATATATGTGAATAACACGTCTCTATTGGAACACCCTATAAGATTTAGTATTTGTTGCTATATCAGCAACAGTTATACATCTTCTGTGAACATTTAAAGAGATAAAAGATCGTTTGAAATTGTATTTACAGCGAATATACCAACTAATATAGTCGAGCACCCACCCGTCGATGTTGAAGCACCAATCCTCCTTTATGATTGACCTACCAGATGTTGAAAGTGCAGTTGCTAGTTCAAACCCTAAAAAGGCCTATGGTTTTGACAAAACCATAAAAGGTGATAATGAAACTTTCCCAGATAGCAATTAAAATAATTCTATTTATTTTTAATGCCATTCTACGCCTTAAGTATTTTCCGCCAGACTGGAAGGTTTCTCTTATTACTATGATACCTAAGCCAGGAAAAGATTACACGATCATTAACCAATAAGCCCGTTATTAAATATGTGAAAACTATTTTAGAAAACTGAAAACTAATTTCTAAGCGGAACCCAATTTTGAGCGAAAAAGGATGTATTCCGAATGATCAATTCGGATTGAGAAGACAGCAGAGCACTACTGAACAAGCGCATAGATTGGTAAATGTAATAAGTTGAAGCAAAACTGTCCTAATGTCTAAAAGCATTTAAAAAGTTATTTAACTGATCGTAAGTTTGTACTTAAAGAAAGAAATTTCATAAGTTCGCCTCAACCAATTAAGGCCGGAGTTCCCCAAGGTAGTATTTTGGGACCCATTTTATATTTGCTAAACACATTAGATATGCGTATTAGAAAGCGAGTCTACACTTTAAAATTTGCTGACGACACTGCCTTTCTAAGCCTTCACGAAAGGCCTCAGTGGCATACATCTTGATCGACGCTTAATCTTGAAAGCAAAATTGAAACGATTTTTTTTTTGTATCTTCAAATTATATGAACTAACAATAAGTGCTCAAATCTTAAAAGTTAAAGTAAAAAAAATAAAATTAAAATATATATACTGAAGTCCAGCCAGTGCTAGTCAAAAAACTGTATGATGACAGGGTTATTGCTATAATTAAATTGGTAATCATAGAGGTGATCTTCGGCCAAGAGAAGAAATATTCCTCCTTCTTAGTCGAAAATAACCACGATCGTTCAGGATGTTGCGGGCTAGCGGTTTGGATGCGTTTCAAGCTTTTGGAGATACGTTGTTGCATGTTTCGCTATTACTGCCTTAACTAGTGGCACGTTTAGATCCTTGTGAATGTTCGAGTTTTAATGTATCTTATTATATTATATATCTTATTTTGGCGCCTTTGATTTTTTCTAAATTAGAAGCTGAGGTGGTACCCCATAACACCATATTGGTTTAAGGATTGAATTAAAAAGTAGAAGTTTGCAATTTAAACTTAGGGTAGAGTTTCTGCCAATGTATTTGCACTGCTTCAATTTGAGTCAATTTTGCTTCTAATTATGTGACTTTTCCAGGTTAAGCGTCTATCGAGATGTATGTCGAGGTATTTGACCTCTGAGGTTTGGGGTATGGTCTGGTTATTGATTTGTATATGAGGGCATGTGACTCTACGCAGTGTGAAATTTAAGTGAGTGCATTTTTGTTCGTTTATTTTTATTCTCCATTTTTTAACCAAAATTCCAAATAAAAAATGTTACTAGTGTGGACTTGACTGCTAGTTGGCGTGTCGGATGTATACAGCAGATATAAAAAGGGTCCTACAACACTTCCTTGGGGAACTCCAGATTGGTTGAGGCGAGCTTAAAAAGTATCCTATTTTAAGTATAAACTTACGATCAGTTAAGTAACTTTGAAATTGTAATTATTATTAGTCGAACTGTTTATGTATTACACACAATGAAATTTTTATAATCAAGCTTAAGTTCGTTTTTATTCTCTCTAAGAAAGAATCAATCAATCAAATTAGGTGATAATATTAAAGAAAAATTGGGAAAATTTAATTTTTAGACACCAGCACGAGCGGAATGCACATTTTCTAGACAGCCACGTCCGTCATCAGCCCTCTTGTATCAGGTTGAAAAATTGGACTTGAAAGAGATTTAGTTGGTTGTTTTAGCACTGGAAGGAACCACATAAAAAGAGTTTGCTTCAATTATTGATGTTAAGTTTTTGACTAATTCGTTTGAATTTTTCTCTTAAATATATAGGAGGTGGTTTGAACGATTTTTGAACTCTTGATGGCTCACTTGCCTCTCTATCCAATATAGCAAAGCGGTTTTAAAAACTAGTTTTATTCGAGTCCGTATCTTTAGATACTTTTGAGATTGGAGCTAACTGCGAGGACTTAGGGATTCGCCCTCGTTTAAAAAAAAACATCAGTTTTGTTGTTTTTATTTGTTTTGTTACTTTCACTGTTTTCATTAGCATTTATTGTGACATGTGAAAAAAGTATTTAAATTGGAGTGACTCATAGAAGAGCTAGTATTATTTTTTGTTTTTACTTATTACTTAAATTACTTACATAAGATATAATACCGTAATAATACCAAAAAAAACGAATAATAAAAACAACGTTGTTGTTTTGTTAAAACAAATTTTATTGTTTTTGTTTCACACACTATTGGTACATACATGTTTTTTTTCCGAGCTTAAATCCGTTTTACTCAACGCACAGAGCTGAATTTTGCCAATGTAGTCGGAAATTAGGCCAAAAATTAATTTTGAGAAATGTAAAAATTTAAGGACTAAGCTCGACAGACAACAAAATTCTGCATCGTACAGTAAATTTTCAAGACTTTTGGTTGATATTTGTCGTTTTGGGACACTGGTAAATTCAGGAAAGCTGAGTAAATCGCTTACGTTGTAATTGACTTTTTTACGATTTTTAGAGGTTTTGCAATATATTTTTTTGTGGCTAATCGAATAAAGATTTTGTATTGTTTTTTTTCGTGAAAGGCTATATTAACAGCTTCTTACATACATATATAAATTTTTAGAAAAATTTAATATTTACTATTTTTTCAAAATTTCACCTTTTTTCTGTTTTTGCTCATCTTCCATAGGTAGAAACCTTTTTGTCGGTCATAAACTGATTTTGGTTTCTAAGTTGTTCTGCTAACTTCTATTTTTTGTATGCGAAAATTTTATTTTATTCAACACATGGCAGAATTATATCAGGTACGTGAAGTTCGACAGCTGATTATTTTTTTTTCGTTGTTTTGAATTTTGAGTCGGGGTTGGTAAAGTTTGTACCATTTTTGGTACAATTGTACCATTTTTTGTACCAATTGAATCTGAACAGTACTGGTTTTGTCGAATTGAGGTCGGCTTCCAGGCAGCTTACTCAATAAATGGAACTCCAAGTAGCAAGCACGAACAGCTTAGCAAGAAAAAAGATAATAAAACACAGGATAAATTGCATTTGTTTTAAAAAATGAATTAGGACTTAGAATTTAAGTTAAATTCATGTTAAATAAAAAACTAACGATATCGATATTAGAAATTTAAGTCCAAAGTTCAAAATAATATTAGAAAGCAAAAAGTTAAAAAGCGCAACTCTAAAAACGAAAACAATATTTCTTTCTTATTGTCCAATGATATGGCGCAAAAAAAGACGAACGATTTAACAAACTACGGCCAACGATATGGCGTAAAAAATTATTATTAAAACGATTAAAATAAAAATTTTTATTGTCGCGACTTATTTTCGAATGATAAAAACTAAGTATCTAAAAAATGGACTCATTTAGTACAATTTAAGCATGTTCCCATGTTGGGGACTATTTTAGATGCCAACTTTTACTTAACTTACACTTTATTCTTTATTTCTCAATTTCGAAAATGGTAGTTTTAATATATAATTTATAATTCCAGAGGGGGTCTGCACATGCACCAAAACATGTACAAGTTGGAAAGTGATCCAGGGTATATTTGGGATAGTTAAGTAAATGAAAGTAGCTAATAAAGTAAAATAGGGGTTTAGTATCATGTGGAAGGTTTTTCGACAAAAATATGCGTTATTACAACCAGGAGAAACTCCTGATAAGTAGGAAGCAACTTTTTTTTTTGTTTTAACGTTTTCTTAAAATCATTGCCATGATAATATAGATGAGTGTAATTCTAAAATGTTTGCCACCTGGTTTATGGATCTAATATATTCCTGAACTATATGAATTTTGTAGAAATAACCATAGAAATAGCAATATAACATTTTAGTAGCAACACTTTTTTGAATTGTTATTATTTTAAAATATGATAAGTTTTTAGGATTATATTTAATTTAGATTACATCACATATTCTCAACACAAATGTATTAGCTCAATATTTATATGGTTTGACTTTTTGGGAAGAATCGACAAACAGTTCATGCTATTCACGCACAAAAACACATTGTTTTGACTACTCATTTTAACTCATTTGAACATTTTACAATTTTGAGAAATTAAACTTATGTTGAATAAGTTGGACATACAACTCTTTACTAGTGGCAAAATTTAACGAAAATAAAAAATATAAACAATTCCAAATATAATAATAAAATTGAAACAAAATTATTTTGTTTTACTATGATTAAAAAATTAAATTAATATGATTTTTATCATCATAAACAATTTTAAAAATAGTCCAGTAGTTTAAGACAATACCCTAGAAGAAATTGATAATCGAAATTAACACATAAACCCAAATAAACCTTAAGTATCTTAATTCATTTTTTCACATATGCAAGAATAATGTTAATACTTTCGACGGAGTTGGTAAACTCACACGTACATAAACTTTTTTTGCAATTTCCTCTGAGAACGTGATGGAAAGTTTGTGATACGCAACCAAATGATCGATCAACTGACTTTCACTATTTTGTAGGCTTTGTTTTAAATTATTTTTCTTTTGTGTTGATTTTTTGGTTATTTAAAGATTTATTTTTTATGGTTTACTTGCGATAATCATCAGTTTGAATTTCTTTATAGGAGACATTCCTGGCTAACAAGGTTGTTTTACGTTTTTCATTTTAGTTTTCTGTTCTGTTTTTGGCGTTGATAAGTGCGGACGCGATTTTTTTTAGCTCGCATTAACAAAAAACAAAACATACATTGTGTGAATAATTTCAAACAAAAACAAAAATAAAAACAAAAATAATAATAATAATGTTTTAATACAACAACGAAGTTGTTAATTTTTTTTCTTACTTTCTCTTTATTTTTTACAACGGCATATTGAATTGCTACTTTAAAAATAAAACAAAAACAATAAGGGCTAATGAGCCTCTTTAATTTAAGCAATAAAAATGTAGACAATATTGTATTAAATAAAAACAAAAAAACTGAAAATAATTTGTGTGTAAATTCTACGCCAGTTATACGTGCCCAATCTTATTCGTCGCTTTTGCTAAGCGATGACAATAATATAACTACAAACAAGTCGCCTTCTGAACACAGTGTTACCAACAGTAATATGGATAGTTCAGAAAAACCTAAGACGCAAGTGGGAATGGACAGATATATAACTGTATTGAAAAGAGGTCGAAGCCCTAAATCTTCACAGATTGCACCAATGTCCAAAGTACTTAAAGGAGGCTAACGGAATAAGTTCCCAAAATCGTTTTGCTATTTTAGATAGCAAAGCAAGTGAACAAAAAACGGCACCCAAGTCGTTTAAACCACCACTAATTTTTTTAAGGGAAAAAAATTCGAATGAATTAATAAATAAATTAATTTCAGTTATCGGGGAAAATTCATTCTATGTAATTCCAATCAAGCGTGGTAACATTGATGAAACTAAAATTCATTTTATAGACGAAAGTAGTTCTCGTAAAGCAGTAAAGAAGTTTGAAAGCTGCAATAAGAACTTTTATACCTATCAGCTGAAGAGTAGCAAAGGCCTACAGGTAGTCATCAAAGGTGTAGACTCATATGTTTATCCAGTGGAAATAAAAGCTGGCCTCCAAAAAGCAGGATTTAAGGTTAAAAGCGTTGACAATCTCAGAAATAGATAGCGTGTCCCTCAACCTCTATTTCGCGTTGAACTGGAACCTGGGGATATTAGATGAAAGAAGAACGAAACGCATCCCATTTATAATCTAAAATATCTGTTACACCGCAGGATAAGTGTAGAGGAACCACATAAGCGGTCAGGACCCGTTCTGTGTTTAAATTGACAAGAATACGGCCAATCAAGGGCTTACTGCAAGTTGCCTCCGGTTTGCGTTGTGTGTGGAGAGCTTCATTGTTCCGCCCAATGCGACAAACCAAAGGGTGACTCGAAGGTTAAAAAATGTAGCAATTGCGGTGGAAATCACACTGCTAACTACAGAGGCTGTCCAGTTTTTTCTGAGGTAAGAAAGTCAACTCAGAAATTAAATACTCCTGCTAGGCAGCCACAATACCAAGCAAATGCTCGTTACCCTCAGTTAGCTCAACCCACAACCAAACATGTTTCATATGCGGATATGTCAAAATCCAATGATATTTCAGCACACAAAGCGACACCGACAACCAATTCTACCCCAAATTTGCACCCAGAAGCTAAAGAACAAACACCATCTTGTAACTACAATCGTCTCGAAGCAGCATTCGTTAAACAATTTTATGAGCTCCATGAGCAGCATGATGCAAGAAATGGTTCGCATGCAATCTATGATGTTGCAGGCGGTACTTAACAAACCATGAACTGTTTAAAAATATGTTTCTGGAACGCAAACGGCTTACGCTAACACAAAAATGAACTCGAGTACTTTCTTAATAATCAACAAATATCATGCTGATTTCAGAGGTCCACTTAACAACAGATAGCTTTTTTAAAATCAATGGCTATATATTATATAATACCAAGGATCCTCGCGGACGAGCATGTGGTGGATCGGCAATACTTATAAAGGCCAGAATCAAACAATATTTACTGTGTGTTTTTTGTGAGGATTACCTTCAAGCAACAAATATCTGCCTTGAAGAATTTCATCAAAACTTTTTTTTTTCAATTTATTCACGTATCAATTTATTCAAGTATCAGATAGTCAGTATAGTGACTTCTTTAAATCACTAGGTCCCTGTTTCATAGCATCAGGCGACTACAACGCTAAACATACATTTTGGGGATCACGTCTAATAACTCCAAAAGGTCGTGTTTTGTTTGATACAATTTCAAAAATGCGTCTGAATGTGATATCAAGTGGACAACTCACCTCTTGGCCTACTGATCGACAAAAAATACCTGATGTTATTGACTTTGGCGTGACTAAAGGTATTTCGAGAGAAATGATTAAGGTTGAAGCGTCACTCGAATTATCCTCAGATCATTCACCCACTATTGTCTATACATGGAATCAGCAAAATATCGTGTCGCAAACAACTTGCACAAGCATTAATTGGTTGAAATATAGAAAGTATCTCAGTACTCATTGTTCGGAAAACATACCGCTAAGAACACCAGAAGATGTCGACCAGAGTCTAATTTATTTTGATCAAAACCTTAAATCAGCTGCCCAACATGCGACAGAAACCAGACAACCAGCTAGATACAATCAAATTTATTTTGTAGATGCCGAGCGGCTCTTGGCTTAAAAAAGAAAAATTAGAAGAGAGTGGCAAGCACACAGATCTCCTCAACTCAAATCTAGACTTAAAGATTGCAAACGGCTAAGACAGCTGCTAGAATCTCTGAAAAATTACTTGGAAGACCTCGATGCAACTGCACAATCAGATTATTCATTATGGCGTGCATGTAGGAACCTTAAAAGACCGGTCGTACATAAGCCTCAAAGTTGTTTGAGAGAATATTAATAAGTAAGCTGAATCCAATTCTTAGCGCGAAAGGATGCATTCCGAACCATCAATTCGGCTTCAGAAAACAACATAGTACGATCCAACAAACACACAGATTAGTAAATGTAATTAAAACGACCTTTGAAGAAAAAAAATACTGTTCTGCGCTCTTTATCGACGTTTCTCAAGCATTCGATAAGGTTTGGCACGAAGGCCTAATATTTAAGCTAAAGCTGAACTTGCCCGAAAACTAGTATAAGCTTTTAAAAGATTATTTAACGAATCGCAAGTTTTTACTAAAAGAAGGTGACTTTTTAAGCTCGCCACAGCTCATTGAAGCCGGAGTTCCCCAAGGCAGTATTTTGGGACCAATTTTATATTTACTGTACACATCAGATATGCCAATTAGCACCCTAGTCCACACATCAACTTTTGCAGATGACACACCTTTTTTAAGTATTCATGAAAGTGCCCAAGAAGCATCACAACTTTTACAAGACCACATACTCAATTTGGAAAAATGGCTAGAAAAATAGAGAATAAAGTGAATGAACAAAAATGCACTCACATAACTTTCACACTGCGTAGGGACTCATGCCCTCCTATTCGCATAAATAACCAAATGATACCACAGCTTTCAGACGTTAAATACCTGGGTATACATCTTGACCGTCGCCTTACTTGGAAAAGCCACCTTGACTTCAAGTTAACACAAATGAAACTAAAAGCAGTACAACTAAATTGGCTTATTGGCAGAAACTCCACCCTGAGCTTAGATTGTAAACTTCTACTGTACAAGTCGGTCCTCAAACCATTTGGTATTATGGGATTCAGTTATGGGGCACTGCCTCAGCTAGCAATGTAGAAAAAATTCAAAGGCGCCAAAATAAGATTTTACGTATTATTACATCTGCTCCCTGGTATATAAAAAATTCGAACATCCACAAAGAACTAAACATGCCATCAGTTAAAGCAGAAATAGCGAAACATGCAGTCACATATCTAAAGAGCTTTGAATCTCATCCAAACCCTTTGGCGCGTAACATACTGAATGAAACCTGGTTACATTCGACTAAAAAGAAGAGATACTGCTTTTCTTGGCCGCACAGTGGTTCAGAAACGTTTTTCATTGGCCAAAACTCTGTAACTTTTTAACTAATAAAGATTTTTTAGTAGTTCTTTTTTTAATCAATAGACAACATCTTAAGCTTTTACCGAGTATAGGCCTTATTAAAATCGGTGCAGCGGTTGCTGAGAAATTCAAGCCTAAAGTTGTACTTTCGATTTGCTTTTCCTAATTCTTGTTTGAAATTCCGTTTCAAATGTGGCAACTCATTTTTGACTCACTTTTCCTTAAACAATTTGGCTCAAATTTGGTCCACGGGTCAATCTTGGATGACAATACAATATTTTGCTATCCTTAGGGTGGCCCCTATTTTCACTGAGGTGTATTTTCCGTATTTTCATTAGGATTGTCCAAATTTCAACTTTATGCCTAACAATACTTACATATTTCCTAGTTTTTGGTCAATTTTAAAACAAAACAGTGTAATTTAATTTTTCTTTAATTATATACATATTTATTTATAGTTATAAATAGATTCTAGGTAAATAAAATAACATTTAATATTAATGTTTGTATACTTTATTTTATTCAAATACTAAATTCAAATTATAATTATTATTCATTTGGCTGGAATATTTCCTGTAAATATTCTATATTCTGCTCTGTATTACCTGTGTCCTGTAGCAGTGCCTTAGCTTCGGCATTTAGTTCCGAATGATTCAATTTCCATTGACTTCGAATGCTAGAGATGAAGGGATCTGAAGTTGCCAATAATATATGAAATAAATCTTCATTTGTAGAAATTCGTGATATTTTTCTGGAATTATGTTCTCTGTAAAACCTGTAATCCTTGTTTCTTTTTTCCTGGGCTTCCTCTGACAAATCTCCAATTGGTAATAAATGGTGCTTAATGACCTCTTCTCCATGATAAAGAACTTTATGCACTGTCGCTGACATATTGCTATATTTGTATTTGGATGTATATATAGCAGCGGTTTCCTTGGCGTAATCACCAATTTTTTTAGCATTAATTAGTTCATTGCACGCAAGTAATTCAGTAATTGTTTTAAATCTTGAAAGAACAGCTTTATCAACACCTGTTATATCAGATGTAGTTTCGGGATCCAAAAAAAATCTTCTTGCGGTGTTGCCATCGTTTGTGTTACCTGATCCTTGTTTTGGTTGATCTATAATCAACCCGTGCTTGAGAAATGCATCTTGAACTTGTTTCTTTTTCAATTTTCTTATATCTTTGTTGGTGTCATTATTTCTTACTGATCCTGAAGCTCCGAAGTCCAAATCATAGCTTATTTTCAGTATGTGTTCCATAAATCTTATCCTCGTATGTAGCGGTGATAATCCAAATTCAAATGCATCAACACTATCCTCCGACTTTGTTGGTTCTTGGTTTAACTGACTTGATGTTGCTTTACATATAATACAGCTGGATGAAGCTTTTGTATCAGTCAAAACCTAGGCAGTTTTTCCGTCTATCATAGATAGTATTAATTGGTATTTCAATTTAATAGTCTGTTCCTCTATCTCTAACTCTAATGGCCTTAGTGTTGAAATTTGAGCTCTAATGTCACTTACTTCATTCTTAATGGTATCATGAGTTTCCTTTTTAAATTCAAATTTTATTGGTCTGCAGTATTTTGTAGACGATAGAGTTTGGTTTTTCCAAATATAACTTGTTTGCACTGTGCTGGACGAAGGTTCCGAGTCCTCTAAGTTTTTTATCAATCGCAATGGTACAAATGACACCATGAACATATCTGTGTCTGAAATATCCTCACATAAAAATTGTTTACATTGTCTTTGTCCAGAAGACCCATCGCATCCCCATTTTTTATACAAGTTTTCTATGGGAAAATTTGTCATATAGATTATACTGGATTTTAAGGAAATTTTACCAAAAATTGTTTTGTGTACTAAAACTTTCAATTTTCGAATAAAATTAACTTTTTAGTTAGATTCCTCTCTTTCCCCTTACGTTTTGCTATCTGCAATTTGTACTTTTGGCAGTGAATGACTTCTAAAGTAAATTTACTAGCAATTTTGATAGAAATTTGTTTGTAAAAATGTTGAGTATTTTCATTAAAATAGAAAAAAGTGTTCTACGGGCGGATCCGGGCGGGTGCAAAAGTATATATAGGCTTAAAGAGAACACTTTTGCCTTTCTTTGGGTGGTTTCGGTTTTTTGTCCTTTTTTGTCCTTTAGAAGTTATATACTACTAAACTTCAAACTTTGCGAATATATGGAGGTTTCCAATTTTAAACATAACACCCTATTTACAAATTATACAGGGTGCGCATATACCATTTCTTAAAAACAACAGTTCACCTAACATAACAAAAAAACCGCAGCTCAATATCGATAACAGTTTTTAAGAAATCGCAATTAATATGAGATCAAATATTACAATTTTTATTTTATTTTTAAATTAACATAAATTCTTTGCCTTTAGCAGCATGCCACGCCCACTACTGCGAATATTTTGACCCAATTTTTCGGCTACCTTAGTTTTGATCTGTTTTCTTTCTGGTGACATAAAAATTTTAAGAATCTGTGTCAACAAAAAATATAGGTTTTGGCCAATGAAAATTAATTCTGAACCACCGTGTGCCGTACATTAAAGGGATGACCCGCAAATGATTGCAAAATCCGTGAAACTAACATTATTTTTGTCTAGCACTGGCTGGACTTAAAAAGTATATTTTTATATTAGACTTAAGATACGAGTAATTATTGTTAGTTCAAAAATATTGAAGATACAATAAATAAATTATGAAAAAAAAAAAATTTAGTTTTCAAATAAGTACTATTTAATCCTTAAATTAGCCCAATTTTTAAGTCATTCATGACAACACCTATATTTATCTGCTTATTTTTGCTAATTTACCTTTTCATATTTGATAATAAATTATTTTGCTTTACTCCATTGTTTGTAGTTTCTGCTAGGAACGTAATTGAACAAACCTATAAAATTTTGTTACTTTAGTCAGCTGCTTTTGACATTGAAAATATAATTTTCTACCAACAAAATACACGTTGTTTTTGATGTTGTAGAACTGAGCGTACCTGATATTATACTACCATGTATTCAACAAAAGAAAAGGACACAAAGTTATAAATTACAAATTCATATACATATGTATGTATGTACCAGACCAGGGATTCAATTACAATTACAGGTAATGTGTAATTGAAAATTTCCAATTACTAATTACAAGTAATTGTAATTGAAAACAGGGACTAAAATCAATTACAATTTCTTATAATTTGTAATTGAAAAATTTCAATTACAATTACTTCCAATTACTAATTAAATGTAATTGTAATTGAAAAAGTTCAAGTACAAATTACAAGTAATTGTAATTACAAATAATTGTAATTGTAATTAAGCAGTAATCATTACTTCCAATTGAACGAAATGCAATTATATTTCTAAAAATTTCAAGCTTATCTTAAATGAATTTTTTGCGTTGCATGATCAACCGTATTATTCAAACGAGCAATACGAAAACTGCATCCATGTTCGATTATGGTGAACACCTTCATGAAGGTAATTATCGCTTACAAAATTTTGAAAACTTTCCGGTCAAATATACATTTTGTCATTTTGTATTTCGTAGACATTGACATTGTGAAAAAGAAAATAGCTTGAAGTTTTCACTTCAGATTACTTGCGTGGTCTAAATTCGTTTCTAAATTGCCTCAAAAACTATCCTAGAATACTAAAGTATTTTTTACGGTCTAATACTCCTTTAACATCTTCAGCACCAGTTGAAAGGTTCGGAGGAAAATTTTGAAAAAATGGTTTGGTTTAAAGCAAATAAGAATTTTTTATTAATAAATAATACTAATGCTATAACTTTGCAAATAATGGTATATTATGTAAATATACATGGAAATGTTTAATATTTAATTACATGTTATTTAAAGATATGTGATTTTTTTAGTTTTTCATTAATTTCGTTATATGATTAGTTTTACTGTGTTTTTGTTTTTAAATATAACGCTTAATTTATTTATTCAAATAGGATTTTTATTATTTTTTATAATTTATATGTAATTTATATGCAATTGAACATTTTTGCAGTTAAATATTTTTTGACAATAATTACAAAAAAAAGTATTCATTACTTAAAAATTTTCAATTACATGTAATTGTAATTGGTTTTTTTCAATTAATTGTAATTGAATTTTTTCAATTACTATTACATGTAATTAGTAATTGAAAATTATCAATTACTAATTACAAGTAATTATAATTGATATTTCTCAATTACTAATTAGAAGTAATTATAATTTGTATTTCTCAATTACAAGTAATTGTAATTAATTTTAGTCCCTAATTTCAATTACAATTACTTGTAATTAGTAATTGAAAATTTTCAATTACAATTACATGTAATTAGTAATTGCATGTGCAATTAATTACAAAATGTAATTGATATCCCCCAAGTCTGGTAGGTACAAACAAAAAGTTTTGGAGGAAATATTTTTTAAATTTTTGAAAAAGTTATTTAATTTTATAAAAGCAAAATACATACATATGTATTTATACAGCAATGTCAGAGTTTACGATGTAGCTGTCGTCTTTAATATCATTAAACAGCTGACTGCACGGCGACATTTAGCTGCGTAGCCGCTGTCTTCTATTTCTTTAAAGTATGAATAATGAGATTCTTCTCATACGACTTATTTTAATTTATGTAAAGAATCAACAATATGGATAATGGTGTACATGTCTGAATAAATAAAATCACCGCGGTGAAGGGTATAGAAGATTCGGCACGGCCGAATATAGAACTTTTACTTGTTTTCTCTTATTTTAATTTTTCTTTTAAACTTAAGATATGAGTACTTATTGTTAGTTCATACACATTGAAGCTAATAAATAATATGAAAAACAAAAAAAAAATATTTAACGTCAAGAAACGTAAGCGATTCAACAGAACTTTAATTGATACCCTATATTCAGATTGATCATATGCATAATTATGAAATCTGCACCAATAATTACTTCGCTTGATATCGACAGCAATAAATCCATGAGTGATACTTATGTTGGCAATAGTTAGTAATACTTTTGTCTCACCATAGACAGTGACATATTCCCTGTGATCTTGCCTAGAAGTTTATCTATTGCTTAAAGTGCTTCTATATTGCCCTCGACCATGTTCTCTTCCTTAGCGGTAACGTTCCAGTTTAACTAATACGTGCTTAAGTGCTTCTATGTATAATGCCCTCGACTATGTTATCACCTATACTATTAGTGTGCAGTAGAAACAAAGTAGAAAGAAATTAAACGGTTTTACCATAACTAAAAACATGACAGACGTTTAAACATTCAAGACTACTATTTTTCTGTTTTTACAAAAAATTCATTTAAATAAAAATAATTTTATTTATTTATGTTAAATTCTGTTCAAATTGATCTTGTTTAGAGTTATATTTTTTTTAAATATAAACATTTACTTATATAATAAATCTTCACAATCGCTAACACAGCTTACAATAAAATAAACCACTGATCTAATGAAAAATCTTCATTTTTTCAAATGGCTTAAAAAATAAAAGATATCATCCGCTTGTCAAATTTTTATACGTATTTTCTCTTCTACTCTGTAAAATTTGCTTTTACACTATTCTATTTTTCTCATTCGACAAAAATTTATCCGTCATAAATTTTTTACATAAATCATTTACATGTGAGACAATGTAAAACATCCTTTTAAAGGAAATGGTAGTAAAGGCCATTATTCACTATCATACTCAGAGGTACGATTTGTCAAAAATTGCATGTGTGCTCGAAAAGTATGATAGTGTGGATTAAAAGTGTATGAGTTTGACAGACTTTTTGACAGATCTGTACGATATTATAATCTTTTGAAAAAATTTCTAAAATAGTATTTTTCCATGCGATCAGAGTTGCAAAATCTTATTTTGTACTGCCATTTTGAAACGATTTTTGGAGTAGGACATAATTCTGTCAGATTTTTTTGTGATTGAATCGTGTATGATAGCGAATCCTGGCCTTAAGTGAGACATCGCAAACATAACATGATATACCTTTATAAACCTACATAAGTACATCAAATCAATATTTTTTGCAGGGTATTATATTTTTTTTTCGCAATTTTTATTTATTGTATCTTTAATATAATTGAACTATCAATTATTACTCATATCTTAATCTAAAAATATAAATATACTTGTTAAGTCCAACCAGTGCTGGACAAAAAAAATGTATGTTTCACGGTTACTGTAATTTACGGATTATCCCTCCGATGTACGGATGAGAAAAGCAGTGTCCCTCCTTCTTCGTCGAATGTAACCAGGTTCATTTTTTTTTTAAGAGAAGTACCACTCGTGACCATTGCTTAGTAGTCAACGTGCTAACCACTTAAGCTACAGCACCCTCATTTAGTATGTTACGGGCCAGTGGATTCGGATGAGTTTCAAGCTTCTTTAAATACCTTATGGCATGTTCGCTATTTCTGGTTTAACTAATGGCACGTTTAGATCTTTATGGATGTTCGAGTTTTTTATATACCAAGGAGCAGATGCCCCATAATTTAATGCCATAACACCATATTGGTTTTAGAATTGACTTGTATAATAAAAGTTTTCAATCTAAAGCTAGAGTAGAATTTCTGCCAATAAGCCAGTTTAGTTGGACTGCTTTTAACTTCATTTGTGTTAAATTTAATTCTATGTGACGTTTCCAAGTAAGGCGCCGGTCAAGATGTATGCCGAGATGTTTGACGTCTAAAAGCTGGGGTATCGTTTGGTTATTTATCCGAATAGGGGGGCAAGATTTTCTACGCAGTGTGAAAGTTATGTGAGTACATTTTTGTTCATTTACTTTTATTCTCCATTTCTTCAACCATTTTTCTAAATTGGATATGTGGTCTTGTAAATATCGTGATGCTATTTCGGGTCTTTCGTGAATGCTGAAAAAAGCTGTTTCGTCAGCAAATGTCGATGTGTGAACTCGGTTACTAGTTGGCATGTCTGAAGTATACAATAAGTATAAAAATGTCCTCGGTTAAATAACTATCTAGCAGCTTATATAGGTTTACGGGCAAATTCAGTTTTAGCTTATATATTAGGCCATAATGCCATACCTTATCGAATGATTGAGAAACGTCGATAAAAAGCGCAGAGCAGTATTTTCTCTCTTCAAAAGTCTTCTTAACAACATTGACTAACCTGTGAGTTTGTTCGATCGTACTATATTTTTTCCTAAAGCCGAATTGATGGTTTGAAATAGATTCTTTGTCGCTTAGAATAGGGTTAAGCTTAGTTATTAACATACTCTCAAACAGCTTTGACATATTTGCTAAAAGGCTTATACGTCTGTATGATTCAATTTTTGTGTGGTCTTTTCTGGTTTAGGAATCATGGTAACCAAGGACACGTTCCACTCTGTGGGGAAGTACTCAAGACGTAAAATGGCATTCAATATAAAAAGAACGATTCTGTGAGCTATACGGGGCAACTCAAATAACATCTTGTTACTGGTTTTATCAACGCGAGGGGCTTTTATGGTGTTTAAATCCGTTATTGGCTTTTCAATATCACCAAATTAAAATCTTATCGGTACTGCAGCACTAGCCGCAACAATTGGCAACTCAACTATATCAGTCAATGTATTTGGGGTAAAAATCCTATTCAAATGTCCAGCAAATAAATTGGCTTTTTCGGTATCACTCCTTGCCCAGCCTCCAGATGTAGTTTGCACGGGAGGCTTACGTAAGACTGGCCTTTTAAGGTTTCTACAAGCACGCCATAATAAATAATCTGATTGAGGAGTTCCGTCTAGGTCTCCTAAATAGTTTTTCAGGGATGCTACTCTTCGAGAATCCAGCATCTCTCATAGCCGCTTCCTGCAATCTTTAAGTCTGCTTTTGAGATCACCTATGTGATTGCCATTCTCTACGAATTTTTCTTTTTTTTAGCCAAGAGCCGTTCGATATCTGCAGAATAAATTTGATTGTATCTAGCTAGTTGTCGGGTTATGGCTGAATGTTGGGCAGCTGATTTGAGGTTTTGGTAAAAATCAATAAGATTCCACTCTAAGTCTTCAGGTCTTCTTACTTTCAATATTTCAACCATTTAATGCTTGTGCTAGTCGTTGGTGATATGATGTTTTTTTTGTCCATATATAGGCGATAGTGGGCGAATGATCTGAGGATAATTCGAGTGACTTTAATCATTTCTCTCGGAATACCCTTAATTACGCCAAAATCAATAGCATCAGGACAATAGGTGGGTTGTCCACTCGATATCACATTCAGACGCATTTTTAAAATTGTGTCAAACAAAACACGACCTTTAGGAGTTATTAGGCGTGATCCCCAAAACGTATGTTTAGCGTTTTAGTCGCCTGATGCTATGAAACAGGGACCTAGTGATTTGTAGAAGTCGCTATACTGACTTTCCGATATTTAAATTCTAGGAGGTAAATAAATTGAAGAAATAGCTTAGCTTTGATAAAATTCTTCAAGACCGATATTTGTTGCTTGAAGGTAATCCTCACAAAAATCACGCAGTAAATAATGTTTGATTCGGGCCTTAATAAGTATTGCCGAGCCTCCACGTGCTTTTCCCCGTGGGTCATTAGTATCATATAAAATATAGCCATTGATTTTAAAAAAGCTATTTGTTGTTAGGTGTGTCTCAGAAATCAGCATGACATCAATTTGTTGGTTCTTGAAGAAGTATTCGAGTTCATTTTTATATTGGCGTAAGCCGTTTGCGTTCCAGAAATATATTTTTAAACAGTTCATGGTTTGTGTAGTACCGCCTGCAACATCATAGATTGCATGCGTACCATTTCTTGCATCATGCTGCTCATAGAGCTCATAAAACTGTTTAACGAATGCACTAATGTGTCGATGCTTGCTTCGAGACGATTATAGTTTAGGTTCTGGGTGTAAATATTGATTAGAATTATTTGTCGGTGTCGCTTTAAGTACTGAAACATGACTGGTTTTTAATATATACGCGTATGAAACATGTTGGGTTGTTGGTTGGGCTAACTGACGATAATGAGCATTTCCTTGATATTGCGGGTGCTTAGCAGGAGTATTTAATTTTTGGGTGGTTTTTCTTACTATGGAAAAAACTGGACAGCCTCTGTAGTTACCAGTGTGATTTCCACCGCAATTGCTACATTTTTTAACTTTCGAGTCATCCCTTTATCGCATTGGGCGGAACAATGTTGCTCTCCACACACAACGCAAACCGGAGGCAACTTGCAGTAAGCCCTAGTATCACCATACTCTTGTACGGGTCCTGATCGCTTATGTGGTTCCTCTACGCTTATTTTGCGGTGCAACAGATATCTCAAATTATAAATAGGATGCTTTTCGTTCTTTTCTCATATCATATCTCCAGTTCAACGCGGAATAGAGGTCTACAATTTTGACCTTAAATCCCGCTTTTTGGAGGCCACATCTAATTTCAACTGGATCAACATATGAATCTACACCTTTTATAACTACCTGTAGACCTTCAATACTATTCAGCTGATAGGTATAAAAGTTATTTTTGCAGCTTTCAAACTCGTTTACTGCTTTACGATAACTGTTTTCATCAATAAATTGTATTTTTGTTTCATCAATGTTGCCACGCTTGATGGGAATTACATAAAATGAATTCTCACCAATAACTGAAATTAACTTCTTTATTAAGTCGCTCGAGTTTTTCTCCCTTAAATAAATTGGAGGTGGATTGAATGACGTGGGTACCGTTTTAGGTTCAATTGTTTCGCTATCTAAGATAGCAAAACGATTGTGGGAACTTATTCCGTTAGAGTTCTTATTTTTATGTACTTTAGACATTATGGTACAGTTATGGTTTTTCTACACTATCCATAATAGTTTTGGTAATACTGTGTTCCGAAGGCGACTTGTTTGTAGTTATTTGATTGTCATCGCTTAGCAAGAGCGATGAACAAGATTGAGCACGTTAAACTGGCGTAGCATTAATACACAAATTATTTTCAGTTTTTTTGTTTTTATTTAAATCAAAATTGTCAAAAGTTAAATGTTGTACTTTGCGTTGACGGAGATGTACTGATTGTGACAACACTCATTATGTGCCCCGGCCTTAATGCCGTTGTAAAAAAAGAATGAAAAAAGAGAAAAAAATTACAGACAACTTTGTTGTATTAAAACAAGTTTGTTTTTTGCTTTTGGTTGAATTTATTCACACAATTTGTTTTTGTTTTTTGTTAATGGCGAGCTTAAAAAAATAGCGACCGCACTTATCAACGCACAAACTAAAACTGTGACTGGGTATTAATGGCAATGCATTTCCTGGATCTCCACTTCCTTTTTTAGCATTTTTCATATATAACATTTTGTGTTAACAATAAATAAGATATGTTCACAAATTTTTATGATTCATTATTATATTTCATTATTTAAAAGTATTTTCCATTAAATTTATTTTCAGAAATATTCAGGTGCAATTAGATCAAACCCGGTTTATAAGACACTTGACTGGTGTAATTTTAAGTCCAATAACAAACCTTTTCAAGGATCGCATCACTACATCGATATCAGATGGACTCAAAGATCAAATGCAAATGGTTATAGATGATTTTAACAACGAGGATCCCTTAGATTTACGTAGTTTTGTTAAGCAAATACTTGGAGGTCTAACAGGGCAAAAAAACTAAAATTTCCTGCGGGTGTGCATTTATGTAACTCATCTTCTTGTCAATATTTTGCTATTAATCAAATTTTCGATTTTCGGCTGGTTTTAATATTTTACTAACGTTATTTCATGTACATTCAAATGTACATATAAATTGTAAATATTTTTGGGTAACATTTAAAACAAGGTTTAGAATGAAAATTTTTATTTAATGTTTTGTTTTTTCTTATATATAATGTTTTTTTTTATAAATAAATACTTTTCTATCTAAAATTACAAGTACTTTTTGTGAAAAGAAAATAATATGTTTTAAGGAACTTAAGACTTCGAAGGGCGGTTTAGACGATACGACTTGACATACGTAAATGGCGGGGCACATAGAATCCAACATACGTTATACGTTGTGTTTTTCAACGTACAAGAAAGTTACAATTAAGGTTTTCTAATGCGTGTTGTCACAATCAGTACGTCTCCTTCACCGCAAAGTACGAAAGGTAAGGAACTTTTGACGTTTTTGTGTTGAGTGGCAGCAAAAACAAAACTAAATATGTAATGAACAAACTTTGATAACGTAGCTGGAATAATTTTTCTGACACTGTCGGTGAAGTAAAGTAGCTACTGGATGTCTACTGGGGATTAATGCTCCGTTTAGAAAAGCGAAGAACGAAAGGGAGCCATTGCTATTGCTAGTAGTCAGTCGGTTGGGGTGATTCATGTTCGCTAATTTTTCTCCTGTCAATAGAAACTCGTATTACATAAATATTATCTCTTTACCCTCCCTACCTTTGACTTTAGGGGCGCTGGATATATTTACTAAAGTCCCAATCGCAAATGTAAAATGATTAAGCCTACTATAAGTTACAAGTTGCTTAAAAGACTAAACTGGATTTAAATCAGAGATTGTAATGATTATGAGTTTTATTTTAAAAATTGGGTTTTAATGATTATTTCTTGATTTTTATTTTCTACTCAAAGAATAAAAATTATTCTCTGAGCTTTATTTAATGCTTAGAACATAACGATTATGTATTAAGTTTTATTTTCTGCTTTGGGAATAATAATTAATCTCTAAATTTTATTTTCTGCTCAGAGAATAAAAATTATTGTCTGAGTTTTATTCTTTGCTCGCCATTTAATGATTGATGTTGAAGTTTTATTTTCTGATTGAAGAATAAAAATTACTCTCTAAGTTTTATTTTCCGATTAAAGAATAAAAAATACTCTCTGAGTTTTATTTTCTGATTGAAGAATAAAAATTACTTTCTGAGTTTTATATTTCACTTAGAAAATAAGGATTATTTTCCAAGTTTTATATTTCGTTTAGTAAATAAAAATTATTTCTTGAGTTTTATTTTTTACTTATTTTTTACTTAAAAATAACATCAATCATTAAATGGCGAGCAAAGAATAAAACTCAGACAATAATTTTTATTCTCTGAGCAGAAAATAAAACTCGGAGAATAATTTTTATTTTCCAAGCGAAAAATAAAACTCAACAAGTAATCATTGATGTCTGAGGAATAAATAGAACTCGAAAAATAATTTTTATTTTTGATTTTTTTCAATAAAACTTAAAAAATAAAAATCATTGGCGGAACGGACAGTCCCCTTAAAGACGATTGCAATGGTGTACTCCTTGTACATGTAGCATATCCCTAACATAATGATTTTTTTCTTTTAAAATGTGATGGATAATCATTATTTGCGATCCCTGGTTTAAATTCCATAATGCCACTTATTTTAATCGGGATATAAAAAAATATGTAACTAGTTACGTACGTTCAGTTAAGCAAAAAAATTCTTGACCCATTAGAAAAGGTATAATGTAGTTTTTATAATAAAAGTACTTCTGGTCGATTAGCATTATAAAGGAGTTTAATAAGGCTATTTAATTTAGCTATAGTTACTCGGGATCTCCACTGTTTCTAAACAATCCAATACTGATGCATTTGCTTAATTCAGGCTCTGTATGTATTCTTCTGCAATAATGTTAAAATGAACGTTGATAATTACAGTTTTTTATATTTCCCGAAGGCCAAGAAGATGTCAATGATGATGCTCGTCTTTGTCGCCCGAGCACGTCAACAACCGATGAAAACATTGAAGCAGTGAAGAAAATGATTTTGGATAATCGTCGAATCACTATTAGAGAGGTTGCTGATGATGTTGGCATATCGTTCGGTTCATGCCAAGCAATTTTTACGGATGTTTTAGGCATGAATCATGCGGCAGTGAAGATTGTTCCAAGATTGCTAAATTTTGAGCAAACACAACGTCGCGTGGACATCGCTCAGGAGATGTTGAACATCGTGAACGGCGATCCAGATTTGCTCAAAAAGGTCATAATATCCTTGCACATTTAATTTCATTTTTACACAAAACTTAATACAGTTTCTTTGATTCATTTTTTTGAAATAATAAAAAAATCGAAGAGCACACCAAAACACGACTAACCTTTTTATTTGTCAAAAACAAACTGACAATACAAAATGGCTGATATTGTCAACATAAATAACAGACATGTGTACCAACATTAAAAAAATGCGAAAATCGAACATACGTACCTCACGAAAATTTAAAATAACGGTTAGTTTTTGATCATACCTCGTATGTATGTATGTCAAGCATACCTAATTAGAGAAAGTTGTTAAAACTGGTTAAAATGAGAATGTATTGGTGTTTTGCACTGAAAAAAATCACATGTTAACAGGTAGAGAAATCACACAGTACAATCAAAGAGCCTTTTGTGTAAATTTTTTCCAACCATAAAACAAATTTACGTTAATTTATTTTTCATCCTGAACTATTCAAACTATAATTTTGTATTTTCCAAATTAATAATTTGCAAATAAACTATTCATGCATGCGTACCCGTATACATATCATTTTTGTAAGTATAAAACAAATAAATGTAACGTTTATTGCTTTGCCTTAAAATTGTCAAATGAATTGTTTGGTTAATTATGGTTATATATTTTCAGTGTACTTATTTTATTACACAATACGACATAAGCCTGTTTTGTTGAAAATTAGCATGCTACTGATTTTGTTCTCTTTGTGAGAGTCTCGTTAAGATTGTGTGTGTGCACACAGAACTCTGAGGGGCTTGCGTGGGTCTCTATGATGTATGTATACGAAATACAAGACATTAGCAAAAAATAATGTGCTGGTCTATCGATCACACCTTGTAAATTTAATTCGCCTTGTGTACAAATTTACGTACTAAAAGTACGTAAACGTAAAATTCATCAAAAGGTTAAAAAGTATAAATGTCTAATTTTAGGTCGAAAATATTCGGTAAAGTGTTGCCTAAAGTGTTACCTAAATTTCAACAAAAGCGTTTTAGAGTGTAGTTGCCATCTTGTTCTTATTTAGAATAAATTTTATGACAATTAAATATGTTCAACTTCACTAACCGGGTGTCCACACCTGATGAATTTATATCCTGATGAATGTCAAATTTATATCATGATAAAAATTCATCTCGTGTAGACTTCATTTATTAAAATTATATCAGCGTTATGATAGAATCATCAGACCTCTTGTACAGTTAATTATATTATGATTTAAAACGTCATTTCAATTGTATTTTCTGAACTTACGTTTTTTTTATTGCTAAAATAGGGGAAAAGCGAAAAAGAAAATTATTAATTTCTTTCACTAATTTTTTAAATAAAAAGCAATTAATATTGTGTGGCAAGCATAAAAAAGTAAGTATATGTTTGATTTCTTTTACTAATTTTAAACATTAAGTTTAATTTCATATCTTAACATCGCGGCGAAAACTAAAAATAATTTATAATATAAATGCATCAACGTCTATCAGATGTATTGATAAAAATTTAGCAGTTGATCTGCCGATGTTATATTACAGGTTATGATGAAAATTCATCACGTGTGGACATCGTTTCTCCAATTTTTTATTTTATTTGAAGAATGAATAATACCGATTTTGTTGGAAATTTAAAAAGGGTTTTTACTCCAAATATATCGACTGATATAGTTAAGTTGTCAATCATTGAGACTGTAGTACCGCTAAGTTTCGAATTTAGTGATATTGAAAGGGCAATAACAGATTTAAACACCAAGAAAGCCCCTGGCTTTGATAAAACCAGTAACAAGATCTTATTTAAATTGCCCGTATGGGCCGCAAAGTTATTATTTTTATTTTTAATGCCATTTTACGTATTGAGTACTTTCCTACAGCTTGGAAGGTTTCCGTAATAACTATGATTCAGCCAGGAAAAGACCACACAAAAATTGAATAATACAGACCTATAAGTCTTTTATCAAATATGTCAAAGCTGTTTAAGAGGATGTTAATAAATAAGCTGAATCCCATTCTAAGAGACAAAGGATGTATTCTAAACCATCAATTCGGCTTTAGGAAAAAAACATACTACGATCGAAAATTCATTGTAAAAGAAGGAAATTTTTTAAGTTCACCTGAGCCAATTGAAGCTGAAGCCCCCAGGGTAGTATATTGGGGCACATTTTATACTTGTTGTATATTTCGGATAAGCCAACAAGTAATCTAGTCCACATATCGACATTTGCTGACGACACAGCCTTTTTAAGCATTCACGGAAGTCCCGATATTTACAAGACCCGACACGTATTAAATTTAGAAAAATGGTTGAAAAAATGGAGCATAAAGGTGATGAACAAAAATGTACCCACATAATTTTCACACTGCGTAGGGAATCGTACCCCCCTATTCTCATAAAAAACCAAACGATGCCTTAGCTTTCAGACGTGAAATATTTCGGCATACATCTTGACTGGCGCGCTGTGGCGCCTTACTTGGAAACGTCACATAGAATTAAATTTAACACAAATAAAGTTAAAAGCCGTCTAACTAAACTGGCTTATTGACAGAAATTCTAATCTCGCTTTTGATTTGCACACTTTTATTGTACAAGTCAGTTCTAACCAATTTGGTGTTATGACATTCAATTATGGGGCACTGCCTCAGCTAGCAATGTAGAAAAATACGAATGCGCCAAAATAAAATTCTGCGAATGTTGCTCCCTGGTATATAAAAAACTCGAACATTCACAAAGATCTAAACGTGCCAACAGTTAAATCCGAAATTGCGAAACATGCAGTAACATATTTAAAAAAACTTAAAACTTATCAAAACCCGCTGACCTGTAACTTACTAAATGAACCTGGTTACATTCGAATAAGAAGGAGGGATATTGCTTCTTTCGTGCGTACATCAGAGGAATGATGATATATTGACGATACTATAAATAAAAATATGAATAAAATAGATTTTTTTACAATCACAACTATTCTCATCTGATTTCCTTCTTACAAAGTCCAATGAAAATCTTAATACTCAGTATTATAGTGTGAAACTGGCTTTAATGGACAAAGAGATTCCAGCACGATTGCCGGAAAGAGTGTTTGTGTATTTGCACGATCAGCTGGTGGTGTCGCCAGAACTTGAGAAGCACTTCAGAGTCTTAGCCGAAGTGGCGCAGTATCTTGTTAAGGTGGTCTTGATGATAAATATGACTAAGTCTAGATTTTGCTACAAGGAGTTCAAGTATTTAGGATACATTTTCGGAGAAGGCAAACTCAAGCCAGATCCTGAGAAAGGACAGGTCATCCTAGAATTTAAATGCCCTACCACGTTAAAGCAAGTTAGGAGTTTCATGGGATCCAATGAGTGGTATCGGCGTTTTATTTTGGATTATGCGACCATAACGGCCCCGAAGAGAAAGAAATTAATTTTTTACAGACAAACTGAAGGAGAAGTTAACGGCCAGTGCAGTCATATCACATCCAGATTTCAACAAGACTGTTTTTATACAATGAGATGCCTAGGACGTAGGTATGGGGGCCGTGTTATTCCAGGAAGGGACCGACACAGTCGGTAGCATATTTCTCTAAAAAATGTTCATCGGTACAAAAGAACTACTCGGTTTCAGCGGTAAGGCGGTTTCGATCGTACATTGAACTCATGGAATTTTGTATCATTACTGACTGTAGGGTACGTTTTTTTAAATCTAGTTTTCAATTATTAAAATTGTTTTTTCAAAAATTTAATATTGTGATTTAAATACAAATATAAGTAAATAGCCTTTGGATTTGAATAAACGTATTTAAAGATATAATTCGATTATAAAATAATTTAAAGAATTAAATCATCCTATAATTGGCGATGCTGCATCGAACATTTAAATTTGTATCAAACAATATACTTTCAACATAAATTAACAAATAAATATCAATACATTTTCGATACTATAAATAACTTAAAAATTTTAATTGATACGGGCGCTAAATCATTAGCTAGAAATTAAAATTTAGAATTATCTACAGCAAACGGAACAATTAATCCTATATACAGAGCAAAACTTTTTAAACCTAATTTAGGTCTTTCAAGAGATTTTAAATTTTCCGTTTTAATAGCAGATATTGACACACCTTTAAAAACGGACTATTAATAGGCTCGAAAACTTAATTACAGTTGAAAGGCTCTTTAGACCTTTGTTCCATTTATTCATTGAAACCACATATTAATGTTCGTATTAGACACACGGAATTACTTATAAATTTTCCATTAATTACAGTTGAACCTTAAGCGAACATGAAACTGTTCATTATTAACCGACTTCAAAAAAAGAAGGAGGTTATCAATTCGTCTGAATGTTGCTTTTTTTTTTTGTATGTTTGTGCCCGCAGAACTCAGTCATTTCTAAACTGATTTTAAAAATTTTTTCATTATTAGAAAGGAAATGCTTACAGATTGGTCCCATTTTAAAAGAAGTTCAGAATTTTGAAAATTAAAGGGTGTCCCCATACAACATACTGTCCAATATTTATAATCAGAAATTAAATATTTATGATTAGAAGTTAAAGGGTGTCCCAATAGTTGATGTAATTTGACGTATATTGCAAAACTTTTGAACACTAACAGAGAGACGGTTGAAATTTACAAAGAACCTGTATATTTAATTCCTTCATAACATCAAGTATATAATTTAAATTTGGAAACTAAAGGGTGTCCCCATAACTGATATAATTTTACCTATCTAGCCCTATCTTTTGAACCGTTATAGACAAACACTTGAAAATTAGACAGAATCTCCAGTACTATGTCCCGTATAATAACATTTATAAATATTTAAAATTTTAAAGGGTGTCTCAATAGTTGATGTAAATTGATGCATATGGCTAAACTTTTGAACCGTTTTAGACAGACATTTGAAATTAACAAAGAATCTGTCCTTTAAAATAAGTGTTTAATTTAAAATTGTACATTAAAGGGTGTCCCCTAGGTGATATTGTTTAACCTATATTGCCATATATTTGGAACCGTTACTTTTTATTGCTGTGTCAGTAATAATAAGTGTAAAAAAAATAAAGGGTGTCCTCATATCTGACGTAATTTGTCGTACATGGTTTTATCTGCTAAACCGTTATGGATAGACATTTTAATGTACAGAACGTACATATATTACTATGTCCGTTAGAGCAACAAGTATTAAATTATTTGATTTGAGTACTATTTCTTACAGATTACTTCCTTTTAAATTTTTAGTTTAGAATTGATGTACATATATTTCTTTTGAAGTCGGTTTTTTTACAAGAATTATATAAAAACAAAAGGTTTTATTCCAGTCTGTAGACCACGTCGTCTAGACCCGATTAAATATAAAATTGCAAAAACAGAATTTTAATATTCAGTGAAAGTTGGAGCTGGTTTACACCTTGTTCCAAAGAAAGTGTCCCAAGATTGGAGATTATAGAAGGCTTAATAGTATAACAGTGCCTGATATGCATTATTTTTTAAACGACTTCAAAAAAGAAGGAGGTTATCAATTCATCTGAATGTTGCTTTTTTTATGTTTGTGCCCGCAGAACTCAGTCATTTCTGAACAGATTTTAAAAAGTTTTTCTTTATTAGAAAGGAAATGCTTACAGATTGGTCCCATTTTAAAAGTTCAGAATTTTGAAAATTAAAGGGTGTCCCCATACAACATACGTGTTTTTTAAGTGTATTATGAACCGTAAAGGGCACCCTTTTAAAATTAAAAAAAAACTGCTTATTACTATAGCTGCCAATAACAGAAATTAATAAAAAAAATAAACTTAAAAATTAAAGGATGTCCCCATATGTGACGTCAATTTAAATATATGAAACATTGTAGACAATCACTTGAAAATTGGACAGCATGTCCAATATTTATAATCAGAAATTAAATATTTATAATTAGAAGTTAAAAGGTGTCCCAATAGTTGATGTAATTTGACGTATATTGCAAAACTTTTGAACCGTAACAGAGAGACGGTTGAAATTTACAAAGAACCTGTATATCTAAGACCTTTATAACATCAAGTATATAATTTAAATTTGGAAACTAAAGGGTGTCCCCATAATTGATATAATTTTACCTATCTAGCCCTATCTTTTGAACCGTTATAAACAAACACTTGAAAATTAGACAGAATCTCTACTACTATGTCCCGTATAATAACATTTTTAAATATTTAAAATTTTAAAGGGTGTCTCAATAATTGATGTAAATTGATGCATATGGCCAAACTTTTGAACCGTTTTAGACAGACATTTGAAATTTACAAAGAATCTGCCCTTTAAAATAAGTGTTTAATTTAAAATTGTACATTAAAGGGTGTCCCCTAGGTGATATTGTTTAAGCTATATGGCCATATCTTTGGAACCGTTACTTTTTATTACTGTGTCAGTAATAATAAGTATAAAAAAATAAAGGGTGTCCTCATATCTGACGTAATTTGTCGTATATGGCTTTATCTGCTTAACCGTTATGGATAGACATTTGAATGTACAGAACGTATATCCGTTAGAGCAACAAGTATAAAAGTATTTGATTTGAATACTATTTCTTACAGATTACTTCCTTTTAAATTTTTAGTTTAGAACTGATGCACATATATTTGTTTTGTAGTCGGTTTTTTTTGCAAGAATTATCGAAAATAGATTTAGTGAGAGCATATCACCAAATCCCTGAAGCTGTGATGTTCCTAAAACTGCAATCACTATTCCATTCGGAATGTACGAGTTTCTAAGAATGCCTTTTGGGCTTAGAAATAGTGCATAAACTTTTCAACATTTTAAAAATGAAATTTTCTTTGGGTTTGATTATGTTTTTACATATTGATGACATCTTAACATCATGAATGAAATTGAACATATAAAACATCTTAAACTTTCGGTGTTTCATCTATTCATCAAATTCAACCGAGATTATGAAGTTCCTACGTCTGTTTCGAAATTACAAAAATTTGTTGGGAATAATAAACTATTATCAGCGCTACGTATCAATGGTAGTCTATACGCAAAGTTAAATATACGATACTCTCACTTCAGCTAATAAAAATAAGGAAAAATAAATTATTTGGAGTGACTTTTGAAAAGTTTAAAAACACGTTACCAACACATTTTGATAACAACAGTCCTTTCTTTATCTGTAGATGATTCTAATTTTGATATAGGCGCTGTTATACAACAAATTAATACTTATGGTCATAAAGAATCTCTTGCTTATTTCTCTTCTCTTGCCTTCTTCAGACAAAAAATATTTTGGCAATATACAAAAGTATCAAACATTTTCGACTTTTTGTTAGAGGGTAGTTTGTTATAATGGGTGATTCAAGTAGAGATACTTTTTTCAATAGCCTTTTTTTGACAGATCACGTGTGAGTCGTATCATGCTGTCATGTTATTTTTGTTTAGTATTGTTTGGCATTTCATAATGGAAAGATTTATGCCTGAACTACGTTTACAAATCGTTCAACTTTACTACGAAAACTCACGTTCTGTGAGGAATGTGTTTGCGACACTTCGCTCAACTTGTGGACAACATAATGGGCCTACTTAGCGTACTATTCGCAACATTATCACCCATTTTGAGACCCAACAGTCATTATTGGATAATATTTGACCGAAAAAACCACTCCCAGCACGCTGTGAAGAAAATATAGCGGCCGTAGCTGCCAGTGTACACGCAGACCGTGGAGAGTCGATACGGCGCCGTTCGCAGCAACTCGGAATGTCGTATGGATCGACTTGGCGCATCTTACGTCGAGATCTTAAATTTAAAGCATACATAATACAGCTTGTGCAACAACTGAAACCGCTCGACCTTCCCAAGCGACATCACTTCGCTCAATGGGCTCTTGAGAAGTTCCAAGAAGATCCGACGTTTTCGTCTCATGGGTATGTAAATAAACGAAATTGCCGCATTTGGGACGAAGAGCAACCGAAGAGATTCAAGAGCTGCCACTTCATCTAGAAAAAACAACTATTTGGTGTGGTTTGTGGGCCGGTGGAATCATCGATCCATATTTCTTTAAAAATGATGCCAGTGCGAAGGTAACCGTCGATGGCGACCGTTAATGTGCCATGATAACCGACTATTTGATGCCTGAAATTAAAGCTCGTGATCTCGGTGACATTTGGTTTCAACATTCGCCATTAGATTTGAATTTTCTGTGTTATTTTCTTTAAAAAATAAGGGAACCTCGAAATGGATTACGCGTTATATACTGATCATAAGCCACTAACTTTTGTCCTAGACTTTAATATATTAGATATACAAAATCACCAATTGAAACTCATATGAGTCGTTTTGAACATAGATATTCACATTGATTTAGTTGGACCTGTTTCCAATGGTTATAAATAAATATTAACAATTGTAGACAGATATTCACGTTGGTCAGAAGCATATCCCATACGTAATATAACTCGATCAGTTGCTAACTCTTTCATTGAAAATGATGATCCACGTTTTGGAGTTCCTCCTCAAGGTACACTGTTTACGTCATTGTTTGTCAACGACCTAACTACACTACAAGGATCTCATAGACTTCATACTTCTTCGTATTATCTACAAGGCGACGGATTAGTTGAACGATTTCTCGTCGCATAATTCAATCAAAAAAATATAAAATTGGTCCCAAAATACTTCCTTGGGGATCTCTGGCTTAAATGAGCTGTGGCGAGCTTAAAAAATAACCTTCTTTTAGTGGAAACTTGCGATTCGCTAAATAATCTTTTAAGAGCTGATAAAAGTTTTCGGGCAAGTAATCAAAGAGACCTTCAATTATGTGGGAAAGTACTCAAGACGTAAGATGGCATTAAAAACAAAAATAATAATTCTGCGACCTATACGGGGCAACTCACTTGTTTTATCAATGTCAGGGGCTTTTTTGATGATTAAATCCGTTATTGCGCTTTCAATATCGCTAAATTCAAATTTTATGGGTACTACGGCACTACTCTCTACTGGTGGCAACTCAGCTATATCAGTACATACATTTCGGGTGAAAACCTTCTTCAAATGTCCAACAAATAAATTGCATTTTTCCGTATCATTTATTGACCAGTCTCCACAAGTAGTTCGCAAGAGAGGCTTACGTACGACAGGTCTTTTAAGGTTCCTACATGCACGCCATAATGAATAATCTGATTGTGCAGTTGCGTCGAGGTCTTCCAAATAGTTTTTCAGAGATGCTACTCTTCGAGATTCAAGTAGATGTCTTAGCCGTTCCGTGGAATCTTTTTCAGCCAAGAGCCGCTAGACATCTACAAAATAAATTCGATTGTATCTAGCTGGTTGTCGGGTTACTGTCGCATGTTAGGCAGCTGATTTAAGGTTTTGATCAAAATCAGTTAGACTCTAGTCCACGTCTTCTGGTGTTCTTAGCGGTATGTTTTCCAAACAATGAGTACTGAGATACTTTCTCTATAAATTTCAGCCAATTAATGCTTGTGCAAGTTGTTGGCGACAAGATATTTTGCTGGTTCCATATATAGGCAATAGTGGGTAAATGATCTGAGGATAATTCTATTGACGCTTCAAATTTAATTATTTCTCTCGGAATACCCTTAATCACGTCAAAATCAATAACATCACTTGTCCACTCGATATCACATTCAGACGCATTTTTGAAATAGTGTCAAATAAAACACGAACTTTTCCAGTAATAAGTCTTGATCGCCTGTAGTCGACTGATGCTATGAATCAGGGACCTAGTGATTTGTAGAAGTTGCCATATTGACTCTATGATATTTGAAATGTAGGAGGTGAATATGTAGAAAAAATAAGGAAGTTTTGATGATGTTCTTCAAAGCAGATGTTTGTTGCTTGAAGGTAGGTAGCCCTCACAAAAATCACATAGTAAATGATGTTTAATTCGAGCCCTTATTAGTATTGCTGAACCAACACATGCTCTGTCCAGGGGGTCTTTATTGTCATATAATATATAGCCATTGATTTTAGCTATTTCTTTGTTGTTGTGATCGCCTGTAGTCGACTGATGCTATGAATCAGGGACCTAGTGATTTGTAGAAGTTGCCATATTGACTCTATGATATTTGAAATCTAGGAGGTGAATATATAGAAAAAATAAGGAAGTTTTGATGATGTTCTTCAAAGCAGATGTTTGTTGCTTGAAGGTAGGTAGCCCTCACAAAAATCACATAGTAAATGATGTTTAATTCGAGCCCTTATTAGTATTGCTGAACCAACACATGCTCTGTCCCGGGGGTTTTTATTGTCATATAATATATAGCCATTGATTTTAGCTATTTTTTGTTAAATGAGTCTCTGAAACCATCATGACATCAATTTGTTGGTTCTTTAAGAAGTACTCGAGTTCATTTTTGTGTTGGCGTAAGCCGTTTGTGTTCCAGAAACATTTCATGGTTTGTTAAGTACCGCCTGCAATATCATAGATTGTATGCGAACCATTTCATAGAGTTTATAAAGCCGTTTAACGGATGCACTAATGTCTCGATACTTGCTTCGAGACGATTGTAGTTATCAGATGGTGTTAGTTCTTTAGATACTGGGTGCATATTTGGAGTAGAATTGGTTGTCGGGGTCGCTTTGTGTGCTGAAATTTAATTGGATTTTAACATATCCGTGTATGAAACATGTTAGGTTGAGCTGAGGGTAATGAGCATTTGCTCGATATTGTGGCTGCCTAGCAGGAGTATTTAATTTCTGATTTGACTTTCTTACCACAGAAAATACTGGACAGCCTCTGTAGTTAGCAGTGTGGTTTCCACCGCAATTGCTACATTTTTTAACCTTCGAGTCATCCTTTGGTTTGTCGCATTGGGCGGAACAATGTAGCTCCCACACACAACGGAGTCAACTTGCAGTAAGCTCTTATATGACCGTATTCTTGGCAATTTAAGCACTGGACGGGTCCTGATCGCTTATGTGGTTCCTCTACACTTATCCTGCGGTGTAACAGATATTTTAAATTGTAAATGGGCTGCGCTGCGTTCTTCTTCAATCTGATATCCCCAGGTTCCAGTTGAACGCGAAATAGAGGCTGAGGTACACGCTCTCGATTTCTGAGATTGTCTACACTTTTAACCTTAAACCCTGCTTTTTGGAGGCCATCGCTAATTTCAACTGGATTAACATATGAGTCTATACCTTTGATAACTACCTGTAGGCCTTTGCTACTCTTCAGCTGATAGGTATAAAAGTTCTTTTTGCAGCTTTTTAACTTCTTTACTGCTTTACGATAACTACTTTCATCTATAAATTGAATTTTTGTTTCATCAATGTTACCACGCATGATAGGAATAACTGATATCAACTTATTTATTAAGTCATTCAAATTTTTCTCCCCTAAAAAATTGGTGGTGGTTTAAACGATTTGGGTGCCGTTTTAGGTTCACTTAGGTTCGCTATCTAATATAGCAAAACGGTTTTGTACTTATTCCGTTAGCCTCCTTATTCTTAAGTACTTTAGACATTGGTGCAATCTGCGAAGATTTATGGCTTCGACCTCTTTTCAATACAGCTATGTATCTGTCCATTCCCACTTGGGTCTTAGGTTTTTCTACTCTCTCCATATTAGTTTTGGTAACACTGTGTTCAGAAGGTCGACTTGGGCACGTATAACTGGCGTAGCATTTATACACAAATTAATTTCAGTTTTTTTGTTGTTATTTAATTCAATATTGTCGACGTTTTTGTTGCTTAAATTAAAGAGGCTCATTAGCTCTTATTGTTTTTGTTTTGTTTCCAAAGAAGCAATTCAATATGCCGTTGTAAAAACTAAAGAAAAAAAAAAGATTTTACAGACAACTTTGTTGTTGTATTAAAACAGGTTTGTTTTTTGTTTGAAATTATTTTTTGTAAATGCGAGCTTAAAAAAATCGCGTCCGCACGTATCAACGCCAAAAATATAACTGATATCTATTATTGTAGGGGGAATTGAGTCACGTGCTGCAGCTAGCCTTTAATCTTGACTTTAGTGATTTTATACTGTCGCCCTTCTTTCTCTTCACGTAGTCTCTAGTAATTGCTAGCCAAGGCTCAGGTCCCCCATGGCATCCACATTTAACAAGCTTCTGCGAGTGGTCCTGAGTCTTATGCTACCCAGTGCTGGACATTCACACATAATGTGCGCTGCCGTCTCAGCCGTTTCCAGGCACATACTGCATCTTAAAAATATGAAAAAATGTTCAAAAAAGAATAATAGAAATTTGACCAAAAAATTGTGAAAAAACTCCCAAATATAAAAGAATTAGAAAGTCTCATCACATATATTGACTCTTTTTATAGACATATTTAGGGCATGTTTGGCTAGAGGTGGTATACCAAAATGGTGGAGAGAGGTTAGGATTACATGTATACATAAGGTCGGTAAGGTAAGCCACTCAAAGCCAAAAGAGTTCAGATCCATTAGCCTATCGTCTGAAAACACTGGAGCGCATAATCGATATGTATCTTAAGAACACAATTGATACGCATGTCATCACCGACGCTCACCACGCTGTTCGGATGTATAGAGCGTGGTATACAGGATAGGGAATATACGTTAGCGGCGTTTTTAGATATTTTAGGGAGCTTTCAATAATGTTGAACTGGATGCTATTAGGGAATCACTAGTAGATCTGAACATTCAAGACTTCCTAGTAGAGTTGATTATTCGTATGCTTAGAAGCAGAATTATCAACTCGGTAGTTACAAGAGGAACGCCACAAGGAGGAGTTCTATCACCATTACTATAGTTGCTCGTGGCAATTTGTTAGGAAAATAGTGATTAGGGAGAAATTTCTCCACACAGTGAGTAAAGTCATACAAGCTGCATTTGGGGATTGGGGGTAAACAGGGATAAAACTGAGCTAGTTCTCTTCACTAGAAGATACAAGGTGGTAGGTTTAAAACCACCTAAAGTCAATGGCGACGAGCTAAAACTAGCAAGTGAGGCTAGGTATTTGGCCTTTAGAGCCTATTTAGATAGCAAATTGACTTGGAACAGGAACATTCCAGGCAAAGGTGATGTCGATTTTGAAAGTCACCGAGGGACAAGGGGAAGAGGTAACTCTGTACATCGACAGCCAAGTGGCACTTAAAGTTTTGAAAGGACACATTGTCAAATCAAGGCTGGTAGGTGAGTGCGAAAAGGCTATCGATGTGCTGGCGGTCAAGTATAGTGTTAGATTGTTCTGGGTCCTGGGTGATTGAAATGTTGAGGGCAACGAAATCGTTGACGAACTCGTAAGATTGGTCTCGGAGGGAAATAACTTAGTTAGAGTAGAATCGGTGAAGCCACAGATTAGCCACTACTATAGGATTATATCCGACTGGGAAGTTGGGGAGGATTGCAGAGTCTCATGGGCAACTTGGCCCAGATTGGATACTGCGAAAACCAAGTTTCTTCTGGGTGTAGACAGGAAGGTTCTGAAAGTCGTGGGAACACTGACTACCAGGGCAAGAATGAACAAATGGGTCGTCGGAACATCGGACTTTTGTAGGACGTGCGAGGACGAACAGTAGTTGGAAACTCTGGAGAATATCGTGTGTCACTGCCCGGTATTACAAGGCAACAGATTTAGATGGCTTGGTGAGTGCTTTCTCGATGGACTCCTTGACATCGTGCGGTGTAAAATCAAAGATATCGTCGGCTTTATCAAGGAAATCGGGTGGCTGAGTTATAGGTATAGGATTCCCTTTTTCCTTTTGGTTTTCTTAGTTTTAATTAGCTGAAGGGAATCACAGTGGACCCTTCTGGTCTCCTAGTGGATGTGCCATTACTGGCACAACCCTGCTTAACTTAAACTAACATTATACTATTATTATTACACTCAGTGGATAAGGCTTAATGCGTTTTGCTTTCTTTATTAGTTTTTTGTATTTTTTTTTTTTTTTTAAATAAATGTCTTAAAATGAATATACATATGTAAGTAATGTCGTCAATTATTTGTTTTAAAACATATTTTATATCCATTTTATTGTAAATAATCAAGGCGAATCCATTATCAGGTGAAAGCGAGACGAAGCAAATACAACAATAAAAACATGTATTTTGATTTTGTTTGGTCGGCTGATTCTGTCAAAATAAATTAATTCGCCTTAATTAATATCAAAGCAAAATGTAAAAAACATAGATGTGTTCGCTTACTTTCAAAGCAGAAACTTCCAACTTTTATGAAAAATATTGAATTGAATTATTTTCTTACACAATAATAATTTAGGGACTTATTAATCTTACCTGTAAAGATCCCTGAAAGATGTTAAAACGACCTACAATGTTACTAGAACTGCTGGCTGCATGACTAGCAAACAACAAAAAATAAATTTATTAATTATTTTTTATTAATTTATTTATTAATTATTTTTACCTAATGTGTTTTGTTTATTTTTACTAAAAGAAAAACGAAGAAAAAAATTGAACTAAAAAAATAAAAAGCAATTAAAATAAAAGCATAAAAAATCTGGAGCCACCGCAGCTTATTTAAATTATTAAAATTTGTGTTATGTGTTATTGTGTTGTGTGTATTAAATTTATAATAAAAAATCTTTTCGATTTTTGTTTGTTTAGTTTAAAAGAGCGTGTAGCTAAAAAATGTAAATATGTAATGAAATAAATAGTTTTTTTAAACTATTAATTGCTTTTGTACTGGAATTTGAGAGTTTTATTTAATTTCTTGTTGGAAAACAATAGCACATAAGCATTATGAAAAGGCAAATTGAATGGCGGCGAAAGATTCATAAATTAACGGGTGGATACAAAAATTAAAACTTTATTTTTGTGCTACAATGATGTACATATACAAATTTTAATTATCACCGCCGGCGCTACAGGATTCTTCACACTGGAATAGTTGAAGCGCAAATACATCTCAGTTACATTATACTTTTATGTCTTCTTTTCAAAATATTTATAAGACTATAAAAATACATATATACAAACATATGAATGTATGTACTTACGGAATTTTCGTTTTATAGACAGTGATTGCAGTTGTATATAATCGATTGAAATTTTAAATCTTCACTTCTGTTTTCTTGGGCAAAAGTATACCTTGGACAATTGTTACTCCAGACAATAATTTACTGAACTATTACGAATAGCCAATTGCAAGGAATGATTCTAGTCTTTTTGTTGTCACGAGCAGCATTACCAGCCAATTCAAATATTCAATAACAACAGCTAAATATACGGGAGCACCGTTACCAACACGTTCAGCATAATTGTCTTTATGTAACAAAGAGAATACGTTTTTAAATTTAACTTTTTTTTGCATGTCAAATAGAATTGTTTATTAATAATTTTTTGTTTATTTTTCTTTTTGTGTTCCTATTTAATTCATTTCATAGAAAAACTATTGTATTAAACATACTCTTCTCTTCTTCTTTCGATTCAGTTTTTGTTTGAAATACCTTTTTCGATTCTTGCGTAACTGAATGCGGGAACGTAATCGAAGTGCAGAATAGGGGTGATTATATTTTAAAAAGCATTGACTTTTTTTTGTTTTTTATTGAACTTTGGCTTAAGCCTAGTACTCTGTTCGAATTTGTGAAAATGTTGATTAACATTTATTATTTCACAAGGAAAAATTGACATTAGAAATGTGGTGTCTATCTCGCGATATGAAAGAATTTTACGTTTTTATTGCTTTTAAATATACCACATTGTTCTACAAAATTTTCCACAAAAATTTTACAAAAAATTCCACATGAAATAATTTTTTATATAAATATGTAGTATGCCAGCATAATGAATAGTAAACTGATCATAACTCTTTGTTTATGAAGTAGTTTTTGTTCAGCATCTTTCTTTCAAATTTCTTTCAATTTTTTTTTTTTTTTCAAAAATTGTTCACTACCAATCTTCACGAAGTATTCATGAAGCTTCCTTTTTCTTCATCAAACATTAAATATTGGGTATGATTTCTTTCGTTTGTATGAAGTGTGAGTCGAACATGAAGAAAGTAAAAGTTTTCTTGATTCCGTTCATGTGCAAAGTAGATATTTTGAAGCAATAATAAATGTTCTTTTGAAAAGGGTTAAAATGTATGTTCTTACCTAAATACATTTATACATACATGTACGTAATGTACATACATATGTATAATTGTAAATATTTAGGATGTGGAATGAAAATGTACATTGATCTCTTATTTTTAATTGTAAAAACATGAGACAGGTCATTTGTTATAATTTAATTATAACTAAAATTATAATTTAATTTAAATATTTTAAGAGAAACATTTCAAAAGGGATTTTATTACCTACATATTATGTTTAGAAATATTCAAATGTTTGAAAAATATTTAAACGGTTTGTGTGTGTAATAAAAAAGTGCAGGGCAGTCGTTGGGACTGCCAATAGAAGTGACAACTAAGTAACTTGTGTTTACTTGTGTTTACTTAAATACAAATATTGAAAATAATCTTTTTATTATTACAGTTGACAGTTTTACTGCAGTTTTCAGCTCTACAAGTTTTGTTTCTTTTTTAGATATCCGCCTATTACAAACTTTTTCTGTAAATATATGTACATATACTTATAAGTACATTAGAGCACCCATAAAATTTATGGGATTTGCAAAAGTATTATGTTTTGCACTCCCCGCGCATTTTCGGTTATCTGGGGATTAAAAACTGAGATGTGCATTAAAATTATATTTCTAAAATGTAAATCGGCCAGGCCCCTCGCATTTAAATGGTAAAAATGGCCTTAAAAATCTGTAAAAAAGATGTCTGGATTTAATTATCAATAACTCTTAAACTGTGAGCTTTTCGTAATTTAGTTATATAAACTTTTTATTCGTTATAAAAGGACAAATATTTTGTTCAAACAAACTTTTAACCCACGATAAAGAGTAAGTGGTTTTTTTAGCGGTTCAATTCGAAGGTTATCTTGAAACTGAACTTTGAGTGGTTCTCATTCATTTCTGGAGTCATGTAAATACGAACTCTCTTCATCATGAGATAGAACATTTTGAGCTCATTTAGTATGTGAATAAAGGTTTTTGAATGTCGTCCATTTTATGGCTTAATGACCAAAAACTGACTCAGGCCTGCAATATTATTTAGTAATTTTAATACTGAAACTCTTAAAAGTATGTAAATTCATTATTAGAAAATGAATTTTTGATAATATATTAACTAAATTACGTTGAAAACAACATAAAAACTGATCGATTAATCGAATATTTTTTTAAGTTTTATTCGATTAATCGGTGAAATAGTATGTTTATTTACTATTAAACTGATTCACTAACACTTAGAAAACGCAAATAATGGAATTGCGCACTTTCAAGAGTTTCAGTATTAAAATTACTAAATAATAATGCAGGTCTGCACAAAATTTTTATGCACAACGTATTTTTTACCCCCTACATAACCGAAAATGCTCCGGGAGGGAAAAAATAACACATTTGCATATATGGGTACATGGTATGGTAAAAATAACCGTTATTTTAAATTTTCGTGAGGTACCTATGTTCGATTTTCGCACTTTTTTTTTTTTTTTTGTTTAATGTTGGTGCACATGTCTGTTATTTATGTTGACAATATCAGCCATTTTTGATTGTCAGTTTGTTTTTGACAGATAAAAAGGTTAGTCGTGTTTTGGAGTGCTCTACGATTTTTTGCTATTTCAAAAAATAGACCAAAGAAACTCTATTAAGTTTTGTGTAAAAAATGCAATTAAATGTGCAAAGACATTATGGACAGTTATGACCTTTATGAGCAAATCTGGATCGTCGTTGACGATGTTCAACATCTTCGCTGCCGCACGTTTCATGCCTAAAACATCCGTAAAAATTGCTTGGCGTGAGCCGAACGATACGCCAACATCATCAGCAACCTCTCTAATAGTGATTCGACGATTATCCAAAATAATTTTCTTCCCTGCTTCAATGTTTTCATCGGTTGTTGACGTGCTCGGGCGACCAAGACGAGCATCATCATTGACATCTTCTCGGCCTTCCTTAAACCGTTTATACCACAATTAAACTTGTGTTCTGCTCATAGTAGACTCGCCAAACGCCACAGTCAACATTTCAAATGTCCTTGCGCATTTAATTTCATTTTTACACAAAACTTAATACAGCTTCTTTGACCCATTTTTTGAAATAATAAAAAATCGAAGAGCACACAAAAACACGACTAACCTTTCTATCTGTCAAAAACAAACTGACAATCCAAAATGGCTGATATTGTCAACATAAATAACAGACATGTGTACCAACATTAAAAAAATGCGAAAATCGAACATAAGTACCTCACGAAAATTGAAAATAACGGTTATTTTTTTATCATACCTCGTATCTATATATATGTATATGTAAATACAGACCGCATCATCGGCACCTAACGTTGGTGAGGCAGTAAACGAGTAGTAAAAACTAGAGGTCAGTGTTGTCAGATTAGGGGATTAAGCCCCAAATCGGGGATTTTTATTTACTTATGTGGATAAAAAATTCGGTTTGGGGATTGAGGATTTCCTTGAGGATAGTTTAAATATTTTAAGGATTTTTTAGGGAATTTTATTTTGATTTCGTTTACTTTTTAAATTAATGTAATTTTATTATTAATTTAAAAATTCCTTGTTTTGGGTTTCCTAATGTGGTAACAAAGACGTATTTTAACACTTAAGTATGACTCGTAAAAGAAGGTATAAAAACGTAGCGAAAATAAAATAAAACAAAATTGCAATTACTCTTAGATGTTATTGATCTTAGTTACGAAAATCTTAAATAAGAAATAAATTTCAGAAGTAGTTAGTTAAATCTTTGTTAAGATTATGCATTTTAAAAATAATGGAATTTTAATTTTATTTAAAAGCGTGCTATCATACCCAAATTATCATAAACTTACACCTAGATTGTCGTGGGGTAAGCTAGTCTCTATGGCCATTTCGCTATGAGATTAATTTAGCTCATCAGGAAACCTTTACCAAAATTTTAGATAAAGGTATGTTTATACCTTTAAGTAGAAAAATTATTTTGACCAAATAAGAATTAAGTTAAAGCAATTTAACACAAATTATCAAGGCTTAAAAAAACAACAATCAACAGAAACTTTATATTTTCTTACATTATTACTACACTGGCTGGATTATTCCACCTCTAGCTGATTGTAAGAAGTAAAAATTTCTTTAAACAAAAAACAACAATGTTATTATATTGCTTTCAAAAGAAAACAAAAAAAAAATAATTAAGTACAGCAAAGTTGCTAAAGTATGGGTATAATAGCACATAAATATTTTAATTCCCAAAAATCATTATGAAATTTGTTTTAAGTCTTTTAATCCATACCCAGCAATAGTGAGGTAAACCTCAATCAACTTACTTTGTTAAATAACACGCAAAAAGTATACACTATATTTTTTAAATGAAGTTAAATAGAGTGCAAATAAAGTATTCATGTGTTAATTTCAATGAAAACAATATACTTTTTAGTGGTGAATTTTGGGGATAGTTAAAATATTTTTTGGGGATTTTCGGGATGAAAATTTTCAAATTGTGGATGGGACTCGAAAAATATCTGGAAACCCTGCTAGAGATCTGCATTAGTTCATTTGTTTTTTAAATTATATTAAATCATTACACTAAGGCCCATTATTATAACTTGCCTTTAGCTAAAGTTAGGATTTTGTTGGAGCGATAAGTACTTTTGCGTTATAATAATGAGGATAATGCTCATTGCTATAACTTCTCCTTATAGTACGTGATAGTTAAAAGTGGTTTTAAGCTTACTTTTAATAATGAAAAACTATTTATTGCTCCAACAAAATCCTAACTTTAGCTAAAGGCAAGTTATAATAATGGGCCTAACACACATAAACTCCTTTGCAAAAATATGTGTTAGAGTGAGCCATATAAAAATGTTGAGTGAATCAGAACAAAATCTATATCAGAGAGCAAATTAATTGGTCATGAAAATTTTGAAATAAAACATACGTACAAAAAAAAATTTGTAATATAATATATTACTAATGTATGTACATATGTACATATTATGTATGTACATACATATTATGTATGTACATATTATGTATGTACTATAACAATTATAAACGAAAGAAAGTAAAAAAGAAAACGAAAACAGACAGACAGACAAAAAATATGTAAGCTCAATATTTATATGTATGTATATTATTGAGAAAAATAATAAATATATACATACATACATTGTAGGAAGGCGAATCTATTTATCAGGTGAAATCGAGACGACAACAAGTACAACAATAAAAAACAATATGTATTTTGTTTTTGTTTGGTCGGCTGCCTCTGTCAAAATAAATTAATTCGCCTTAATTAATATCAAAGCAAAATGTAAAAAATAGTTGTGTTCGCTTACTTTCGAAGTAGAAACTTCAAACATTTATGAAAAATATTGAATTGAATTATTTTCTTACACAATAATAATTTTAGGGCTTATTAATCTTAGGTGTAAAGATCCCTGAAAGATGTTAAAACGACCTACAATGTTTCTAGAGCTGCTGGTTGCATGACTAGCAAACAATAGAATATAACTATTTTCGAGTTAGTGCGTGGTGCGCTTTTTTTAAATTTTAGTGCTTTTTTTAATTTTTGGTGGCACCAACAGTGCATAATGTTCATAGTCATTTTTACAGACCATAATAAGAACAACTAGTAATGATGTTTAAGACATACCAAATCATATGCACAAAGTAAAACGGTATTGTTGTTGTATTAATTTGTGTTATGTTAAAAAAAAAGAAATATTTCACTGTAAGGAATTTGCTATCCCTACAAAACACATTGGTTTTCCCATTCAGCTGTTAGGCAAAAGACCTACGAACTACGAAGTATCCTGATAATACTGATATAGAGTTCCACTGATTGTAGACACTCGTTGGATTTTAATAGAAGTCAAAGCAATTTTAATAATGTGGCTTGAATTAAAAACTCTATTTAATACATTTCCAACATCTCAACAATATTTTTTATCTAACCAACTAATATGTACAATGATGATATTAATTATGTTTACTTAGTATATTTATTCGATATTTTAATATTTGAATCAAAAAATGCCGACCAGACTAAATTATTTGATGATTTGCACAATCTCTTAAAAATTTTGATGTCCAAACTAACTGAGCCTGACACTGAATTCGATTTTTTAGCAGGTGATATCAATACATCGTTTGATATTTGTTATTTGGGTTTTAAGTTTGAAGAAGTTTGAGCATTAAAGAAAATAAGCAATGAAGCAAAGAAAGATATATCAAAAACTTGTTGTAAATTCACCAAAAAATTAGTTGAAGAAATTCGGGCGAGACTGCCTTCTAATGTTGAAATTTTACAAAAAATTAACGTTTTAAACGTAAAAAATGTTTTATCTCATTGCAAAAATGATATCATGCCATTAGCAGTACAATTTGAATCGGATATCGAAATATTCTAGTATTGAAAACGGATGGCGAATGGTTTACCACTGGCAAATATCGCGTTTAAAATTTTGTCACTTCCATACTCAAATGCAGAACGTGCTCAACACGTTTTTAGTTCAATGAATTTATTTAAATCAAAGATACGTAACCGATTGTCTTTCCATTACTTCGAATTAAAAATGGATTAAAACTGGAAAATTCTTGTTGTAAAACTTACGAACTTCCAGATAGCGTTAATTGCCGCATTAATAGTAATGATGTTTACAAAACATCAGAATCAATCAAATCTGTTTTATGGCCAAATTAATGTAAAAAAATTAATCAGCTTGTACAAATAAATGAATGCAAAAATACATACTATGGATGTGCAAGTTTTTTTATTCTTCTGCTTTTATTTTATTGTTAAGTTTTTTGTTAAACTATGTATGTATATAGTGAATGATCGCTGATTTCTATTCAAAAAGTTTTGTATGCAGTATATGAAATAAAAAAAGATGTATTATTTAGTACAACTGAATACAAACATATTTGTTTAGTTTTTTTATTTTTGTTAAGTTTTATGATTTTATTTTGTTCCGACTGTTTTATTGTTATATTTTTAAAACAAAAATATTATACTTTTATTTGGTAAATCAATTCATTCAAGATTTTAAATAAAAAAGAAATTCTAAAACACTTTGGTGCGTTTTAAAATTTCAAAGTTGACAACGCTGGTTGTTTGTACTCAAAAATTTTAAATAAAAAATCAACATACATTCATATGTAAATAATTTTTTTTTTCGTTTCAATTTTTTTTTTGTTTTCAATATTGTTTCTAAATAAACAAATTTCAAGAAAACCTGTCTCCAAAAACAAAACAAAATTCAGCTGGGCTATCAACACCACCTAATATAAATTCGCCTTGCATGGTAGCAAGGTATATTTATTTTACTAGGTATTGGCATCCCTACCACAAATACAACAATACAAGAACAACATGGAATTTTGTTGTTGCTTTGTAGTTCGAAATGCCAAAAACCATATAAGAAAATTGAGAAGGCGTGTTTTCTCACTTCTACACTCTAAAATTTCTGAACACATACAACTTTTGACGTGTCGAACTACTAAATCAGCTGGGCGGACGACACTACCTAGGAAGATAAATATACCTTGCATGGTAGAAAAATAGAAGGTAGAACCGTTCTCTCTTTATTTTGTGACAATAAACATTTGACAAAAATAAGGATTATGACATTTCCGTTAAAATTGCGCTACCGTATCGATTGTTATACATCCCCTGTTTTTGTTCTTTTTTGAAATTTGTTTTAAAACAATTTATTGTGAAAAATCAAATAAAGAAAAAATATTTCAATTTTGTAAATTTTAAAAAATTAAAAATTTGTAGGTTTTTAATAGGTTTCCTTACCTTTTTAAATGAAAAAAAATTATATTATTTTATTATGTTTTAGTTTCACTGACTTCCAAAATTGTTCAAAAAAACACACTTTTTTATAATATGGTTTATACCTCTCTTTAATTAATTATTTTTTTATATTTATTGTTGCATGCAATTCTTTTATTTAGCATTATTTACAAAAACAATGTTTTCGTTTTCTTTTTATAACTCCCGTTATTTTTGAATTTTTATGAACATTTTTGTAACTCTATTGCATTTAAGTTCTTTCATGACCGCAAGTGTTTCTAAAAAATTAAAAAAATTAAATTAACATTATAGAAGTGATTTCAATCAATTTTGATTCCATTAGTGTAAGTAGTGATTCAAATTTTATAAAAATAATTATGCCAAAAGTTATTTCAACTGTGATTAAAAAAAAACGTTGGGAACGATATTTTAATGGCGTACCTTTTCGTGAAATTGCAAAAAAGCATAATGTATCTCTTGGATTTCTGTCAAAGCTCCGAAGTTCACTCGATGGAGTGCCTGAAATTAAGAAATGTGGTCGTAAACCGAAGCTAAATCCTCAAACCAAAAGGTTGGTTCGACGCCTTATAGTTTCAGGAGCTGCTGATAACGCTATAGTGGTCAACAAAGAGCTTCAGGAGTCTCTCCAAAAAAACGTGTCAAATCAGACAGTACGAAGATGTCTTGAAGAGTGTGGTATGAAAGCTAAAACAAAAATTAAAAAGCCACTTTTGTCATCCAAACTTCGTGCAGACCGTTTGAAGTTTGCAACGGAGCATATAAACTAGACTCCCGAGCAGTGGAAATTGGTAACATGCTCCGACGAAACTAAAATTAACCATTTGGGGTCTGATGGTCGCATTTGGTCCTGGTATGATCCAAAAGCTGGTATAACAGAACGTAATATTCAGAGCACGCTTAAATTTGGTGGAGGTTCCCTGATGATTTGGGGTTGTTTTCAAGGAGAAAAGCTTGGGGTCTTGCGAAAAATCGACGGAAAAATGAGAGTAGAAAATTATATAGACATTTTACGTGATTCCTATCTACCCAGCTTAGAAATTTTTGATTGTGAACTGGGTGATACGTTGTTTATGCAAGACAACGACCCTAAGCATAAGGCTAGGGTAACTATGAAATGGCTAGAAGACCACAATATCAGATGTATGGATTGGCCACTACAATCACCGGGGATCTCAATCCAATTGACAACCTATGGAATATATTGAAGAAAAAATTATAACTAAAAGCGAATGTCCAAAAACCATTATTTTGCAAAATTTAATCAATAGCATGAAAAACAAGCTTCAACTTGTCATTAAAGCTAAAGGCGGTCACATTAAATACTGATATACTCTTTGAAAAAATCGGATTCTGCAAAATATCCGCAAGGTCACAAAAATGTTCATATAAAGTAAGTAATAAAGTGTTAATTTTAGTCAATATTAAAAGCTGAAAGTTTGTTTTGTTATCAATTTTTGATGTATTAGTATATTATAATTTAATATTTAAAAGAAGAATCAAGATATGTTGTGTTAATAAAAAAATATTCCAAAAAAGCTTTAATCAGTTGTTTTTATGAACAATTTTGGAAGTCACTGTATATGTACATATGTATACATTGTTTCTTGTTTTAAAGCAAAACAATGAGCTGTGTATTTTAAAACTGCGAATGCACAAAATATTTTTGCAAAGACAAAAATATCAACTTTTTCAAATTTCCTGCCTTGGCACACATTCGCAAGCAGTGGCTAGAGGCGTATAAAATTTGTGAAGCAGCCTTGCCAGCGGAACCATTGGTGGGTTCGCGATGTGTCGCGATTTTGTTCCTTTATTTTAAAGTAGAGTTGTGCATAATAGTTCATTTCGCTGAATCGTTCGGATCGTACAGCGAGATTTAATGAACTAGGTCGGTCGTTACGGTCATCGTTCTTTATTTTAAACAGCAACTCAACGTAATTCTTATCAAACACACCAGTTCGTTCTGTTTAAAAATTGATCTTTTTCGTACAAATATTAATGCGAAATAAGGGTATACGTATTGTTCTGAATAATTTTAACAAACAATTTATATATATTGTGGAATTATTACAGTACTTAAAAAATACAATATTAATACATAAAACGTTAAGGATTATTGCATTAAATATCAACCAATAATTTCCGCTTTATTATTTTAAATTAAAAAATTAAAATTAAATTTGAGATGATTTGCTTTTTAAGATTTACCAGTTGACGGCACTGACAAAAAATAAAAAAACAGATAATCACTTTTTATGAATTTTTATAGAGCAAAATGTCAAGAACCTGAACCAAACAAAAAACGCAACGAACGATGAACAATAAAAAAGAAAACAATGACCGAGTCAGAATCGTTCAGTTACGGGAATCGTTCAATTGAACTAGGTCGTACATGACCGGCACAACTCTATTTTAAAGATACAATCAAAATGCTGGATGTCATACTCGTGTATGTGTGGCTAGATTCTTTGAGGTATACATGCTAAATGACTCGTCAATAATTAATTTTTAATTTGATTTTGTGTTGAGAACATCTTGCTTCAATTTAGAAATTTTTTTCTTTTAATTTTGGAGATTTCCATAATAATTTTGTTTTTTTTTAGCATTACAATAAACTTACACTTTGCATATCATTCAAATTAAGTCCACTTAAATAAACTCTTCGCCTTTTTTCTTTTTCTTCCGGCATTTTTGGCAACCACACAACTTGAGATGTTATTTAAAATGAAAAATTTGTACGTGATTGAAGAACAAACACATCAAAATGTGACATCCAGCACAAAAATCAATATTTTTTCATCTAGCATCGTCTGTGTAGCAGTGTTGAGATTTGTGGTACAATTGTACCAAATTTGGTACAATTGGCACATTAGTGGTACACTTCAAGCTTTTTTGGTACATTTTTTTATTTAATCAATATGTTTTGGACTTCTTCTTACAATAACAAACATTTCATTTCGAATTTCATGGTTCTCTAACCCTGGCTATAACTGCTTATAGGCTTTTTACACTGATCAACATCTACCATCAATTTGCGAAGATGTTGACATCTTTCCATAAAAAATACACAGGCCTAAAATTCAACATCTTCACAAGATGTTCCTATCTCAGTTTGTTCCATTTTACATCTTTCGATTATTTGAGTGTCATCACTAGAAAAATGGCAATAAACTAGATTAATTTAGTGGCATCACTGAAAAAATTTCATTTATGTGGAAAAAATATAAACCAATATTTGTTTACATCTTCTTTCTCTAAAATGCTTTAATACTCTACATTAATACTTGGGTTTGTTCTACCAAAACAAAAATTATTCCAATTATATATATTTATTGTTAAGCCATATTTTTATTTATTTTATTAGCTAGAAGCGTCTTTGCTTTTAATTTTTGACAGTTGAGTTGATGGTAGATGTCAGATGTAAGAAGATGTTGCAAATGTAAACTGATTTTCACATTTTCAACATCTTCCAGACGTTTCACTAAGATGTTGGTCAGTGTAAAAAACCTATTAAATTGCAATATTCGTGATTTATATTAAGCATTTTTATTATTTATTAGCAATATGTAATTTAATTTGCTAGGCCTTTTTGCCGAATTACAGCATTTAAACAATTTTGTATCGCCTCTATTAGTTTCCGGCAGTATTCGGCTGATATATTTTCCATTTTTTCTGGTGACAAATCGTAGGGTCTTTTTTTTGTTATTAGATTTTTTTAAATAAATCCGGGATTACTCTATCGGATTAAGATCCGGTTACTTTGGTGTAGTTTTAAGTACAAGCAAGCCTTCTGATTATGAAATAGTTAAGTATTTGGCAAAATAATTGTAAATTAGCAATGCAAGGAATCAATGCCAAATATCATTACTTTAAAATACCCAAGTATAAAAGCTTTGAGTAGTCCTATTTTAAAGTCGAGCTACCGTATGTTTTGTTTATTTTATGTACTTAATGCTAAATTTTGGTATAATTCATGCTGATTTGGTACAATTTTATAACTGGTGTGGCACAATTTTATCATTGTCAGATCCCAACACTGCTGTGTAGCACATACAAATATATTTTTAAAAATACTATCACAATGTGAGAGAACGCCGGTAGAATAACGCAAATGATTGTTTGATGTGGTACTCAATCACAAGCAATAGGAACAATATTGAATTCGCTGGTTCTATAATTTCAAAAATGAGCTAATAGAATTTTTTTTATAAGATATAATTTATACTTTTGTTAACTTGTTATTTGAGATTGGGTTATATAAGCCAAAAACTGATTTTTTGAAGTCTTTGGAATATTTAAATTCAGTATTTTTAAAATTTAACGGATATTCTTTATCAACAAGTCAAAATTATATGTCAAACTTATTATACTTAACAAAATTAAATTTGGCTGTCAAAATTATTAAGAAAATTTGTTGGGTAGAAAATTCTTTAGAAAACATAGTTTAAAACTACACAAATACATACATATGTACATATAAGTAAATAAAAAGATGAAAAATGTTCTACATAATCAGTTTTAAAAAGTGAACAATGTGTTTTTATCAAGATTTTAGAAATTAATAATCAGCGTAAAATATTTCAATATTAGAAATTAATATTACTAACTCACTTAATTTTCTATTAAAGAAATACACTTTATTTTTGAAAAACTTTTTGGGAGTTGTTTACCCTTTTAATTGTGTGGCAACGCTCATGTACTTTTGACAAAAAAAAAAAAATAAACTTCAAAAATCCTTATTTTTGTAAACAAAAATTTGATTGGAACTACCAAGGTATATTTATTTTACTAGGTAGTGGCGTCTCTACAACAAATACAACAATACAAGAACAACATGGCATTGTGTTGTTGCTTTGTAGTTCGAAATGTCAAAAAACGTAGGAGAAAATTGAGAAGGCCTGTATGTGTTTTATTGCCTTTTCACTTTTACACTATAAAATTTCTGAACACATACAACTTTTGACATGTCGAACTACTAAATCAGCTGGGCGGACGACACTACCTAGTAAGATAAATATACGGGATTCGTAAAGTAGCTCTGGGTGGAGGAACACGTGCGCGCGTCATTGTCGTTATCGTTTAAAGTCAATCAGGCCGTTCTTGTTGCTAGGCCTTCGAGCGGTTTACGTCTCACTCTCGCACTGGGTGATTGGCTTCCACGATTAGCTGTACTTTAGTAGAGTTAATTGGTGGTTGCATTAATCAGCCATGTGCAATCGTTCTGGTTATCGTGTATAACCTCAATATTACAAGGAAAATTAATAAATGAAAATAAACTTAAAATATATAATGAAAATAATAAATAAAATACATATAAACTAATTAAAAAAAAACAAAATTTTACAAACTAACGAAAACTAAAATAACGAAAACTATAACATATAAATAAATATAACATAAATTAAAAAAAAGAAACCTTTTTTTCATCATACTGCCGTTCTAGGTTGAACCACATAATTAAAGAAGAAGAAGATAAATATACCTTGGGAACTACCTTCTTTTTTATATCATGCATACATACATACATACATACATACATACATATATACATACATACATACATACATACATACATTTTATTATTATTGTAACGAAATTCAAAAACAAAAGAAAACACACATTTAATATTTATGTCTGTTTTATTAGAACTCCGGAAGACAAAAGCTTAAAAACTAAAGTTACAATTTAGTTTTATTAAAGTTTGATGATCGTTGTTTTTATAATTGTAAACGACGATCACTGAGCACTAATTAATTCTATTGCTCTCTTATAATTTATATTTTCTCTTAAATAAAATGAGTTGATTAATAATAACAAAAAGTGATTGTTTCTTTTATGAAAAATGAGCCATGAAATATAAATAAGTACTGTTCAATAATTGTTTATCATCAGAACAATCATTGAAGAATTCAAATTACAAGAATATAAATCATTGGGTGTGGTAAGTTATTTTAAAGATTCATATTATAATTGGATATTTTTTATATATAACTGACATATTGTCGTTGGGTAAAACTCCCCCGGACGAAGACTGGTTCCCAATTTCAGAAGGAAACTTGGGAAACGAAACAATTGTTTTATTTATAGTCCTTTTAGATCTAAACTTAACGATCAGGTACCCAATGATCAAAATTATTATAGTAGCGGTTACAATATAAATATATACATCAGTAGTTACCTTTTGGTTACTTTTTAATTCTTTAATATATTTGATATTTTCTATATGTTGGTAAGTTAAATTCCTCAATGATAATTCTTCTTCCAAATTAATCTCTATTTCTTAAGAGAAAATAGGTATTATTTCATTATTTCCATAAATTTTCTTATCATACCACCTATCCAAAAACATAATTTCACATGATTCAATTTTTATCAGGTAATGACCCGTTAGTACTATAGGTAAATCATTACAAGTTTGATTAATGGTTACATTATTTATGTTAATAGCGAATATTAAATCGGAACTTAATTCTATTATAGTTGTAAGTTAATTTTTTTGATAATTACAAAACATTTTCTTATTGTTCAACAAGTTTTCAATACAATCGTCTTTTATTTTAGTTAAATTTTTCTTAAAACTAGTTTCATAGTATATTTCTTTATCTTTTGCAATATATGTATAAAATTTTTCATTTATTTCAAAATGTTTATTATTTGGAATGGGTTGGATATATAGAGTGTCATAAAGTTCTTGGGTTAATTGGGGAATTTGTATTATGAACAAAATATTTCCCTTACTAGTTGCCACAGTCATTTTTGCATTTTGTAGCTTTTCGAAAGTGATGTTATATTTAGTTAATTCTTGGTCTGTCAATATATTTTGAGTCCTAACCGTGAAGTCAACAGTATTCCTTCGACCTTATCAATGATCCTTTCCAATATCGTAATTTAAAAAGTCAAGTGCGTTTTCTCTATTTCCCGTTTTTCCTTTTTCGTTTCATTACCAAGAGCAATGTATTCTAAGTAAATTTTCTTTGCTTCTGTTTCGTAAATTTTTGAAAGTTTTGTCAACTGTTCGTCAAAGTGTTGGTTGATCTTAATTTGGCTGTTAAGTTGTTCAATTTCGTTGTGCGTGTTAGTTTCATAGATATTCAGTCTGGCTTGAATTTTCTCTCTGTCTTCATCATCCATCGTCCCGTATAAGTATTTCAGGCCAGTACCCATAATGTTGATCAGTCCTCTTTTCTACCTATTTGGTAGAAGTGTTTTTAAGGATATCCTTAAATGTTGTATCTCTGGATTCAAGTAGTAGTCGTCTAGCTCAGTTAAACCTTTCTCTAAGTTATCAATGTAATCCTCGTATTTAGTAACGTTAAAAATATGTATTATGTTAAAGTAATCCTCAATCAAATGTTTTCTACCCAGATTTACCACGGTGAATCCTTTTCCTGTCGTGAGATCCGTAAAATCAATTTTCTGAGTTGTCACTGAAACTGCAAATGTTATCAGTAGGATCGACCAGAACATGCAATGAGCTGAAAGTATTTTTGGCACGGATTAATTGATCTTTGTAAATTATTTGATTTTTATTTTGATAATGTTTATCGTCAAGTCTATCTAATGTTACTTTTTCATGTCTTGCGTCAGTCTTATGCGCCCTGAAATCCTTTTTAAACCTTTTGTTCACCGGCACATCTTTCTTCCTTCCTATTGAGATACACTAAATTTCTTTCTTTTCACTGCTCCAATATTTCCGATACTCTCCTATTCTCCTCGGGGTCAGATTGAAAATGCACTTGTATAGGTTTTCTTCTGGTTGATAAATGTAAAGTATTATTATAAGTAAAGTTAGTTTGTATAGGTAAATCTATGGTATAGCCGATATCATTTTGTTCATCTCTTGTTTTTAATATTCTAATATGTTCATTTAAACTGCTATGAAATCTTTCTATGTCTGAGTTACCAGTGTGTCGGTATGATGTAGTAAAGTGTACATCAAATTTTTGTTTTTCCAAAAAGTCCTTGAAAAGCGCTGAAGTAAAACTTGGTTCATTATCTTTTATTAATATTTTGGTGCTCTCATCAAGTTAAACATTATTGTAAAATGTTTAATCAGATTTAATGGCGTTCTATCCTCAATTTTCTGAATCAGAGCATATTTCGAAAATTTATCAATCATCGTAACATAGGGAGTCTTTGGATCCAAGTACCAAATATCCGCGTGGTAAATATCATGTGGAGCACCAGATGTTTCCGTCTTTTCAAATGGAAGCTTAAAGTTCTTTCAATCTTGAAGTTGCAGATTTCGCAATTATTTATTACTTTAGATATTACCTTTCTTAGGTTTGGATAGTAATACCTTCTTTTTAATTCCAAGTATGTTTTATCGATTCCAGGGTGGTTATTTTCATATTTGTGGTGCTTCATTATTATTTCCAACAACACCTGTCTTTCCGCATTCTCCAACAAGGTATATGTTCTGTAAATTTTAAATCTTTTAATATTTTTCATTTTAATTACTTCATTCTGTATCATGCAATATAATTCTTCAATATCACAATGTATTACCAAAATTTCTATATTTTTTAGTATTGTTTTCCTTCAATTAATATTTGCTTGTTTGCAAATTGTAAGGGACTTTCCGTAACTTGGATGTGATCAATGCCATTATCTTGAGCGCTATGCACTGTTGGCATTGGTGAACTTATTCTTTCCTTATTTTTCTTTTTGTAATACGATGTTGTTGCGTTTGTCTGTCAGCAACTTGAAAGTTCATTTCTATGCTTCCGCAAAAAATGTCCTTTTAGACCTCTTTTGCTTTCAAAAAAGGCGCTACATAAGTTGCATTGGAAAAGCTTTGTTCCATGCTTTTAGTTTAACTGCAGATTTAAGACTTCCTTTCTTTTATAATTTTTCCTGCAAATGTCACACTCGAACAGATTTATTTCCGCTTTTTCTGTAGTTATTCTTGATAAGGCATCCGCCACCTTATTTTCTTTTCCATTCACATGATGGATATCAAACTCATATTCGTTGAGCCTAATTTTCCATCTTATCATTTTCGAATTTGGCTCTTTTAGGGAGGCCAACCATATTAATGGCCTATGATCGGTATTCAGACGAAATTTTCTACCATATAAGTAGTGTCTGAACTGTCCGCAGGCCCACACCATCGCCAGCAGTTCCTTTTCAATGGTGCTGTAATGGATTTCGTGCCTATTTAGAGTCCTTGAGGCAAAAGCCAAGGGGCCATCTACCTGGGACAACACCGCACCGAGAGCAAAATTGCTTGCATCTGTGGTAAGTATAAATTCTTTCTTGAAATTTGGATACCTCAAAACCATATCTGAAACCAATATATTCCTCAATTTGTCAAAAGACTCTTTATAGTCGGCGTCATTTACGTTGATCTTACCATCCTTTTTGAGTCTTAACGTGAGAGGTTTTGCTACCTTGGCATAATCTGGAATAAATTTTCTATAATATCCACCCAATCCCAAGAACGCTTGTAGTTCCCCTACAGATTTCGGCATCGGAAAATTTCTAATACAGTCCACTTTTTTCGGATCCGGCTTTATGCCCTCCGTTGTTACTACATGTCCAAGGAAATTAGTCTCTTTTTTCAAGAAGTCACTTTTATTTAGGGACACTTTTAAATTCGCTTTTCTTAACGTTTCGAATATTTTTGTCAAATTATCTAAATGCTCTTGGAGTGAAGTTTCAAAAATTAATATATCGTCCATATATATGACGCATATTTTGTTAATATATTCTCTCAGTACATTATTCAACATCCTTTGAAATGTGGCTGGTGCGTTTTTCAAGCCGAATGGCATACGTTTGAATTCGTAGTGGCCATCGCTTGTCAGGAAAGCAGTTTTCTCTTGGTCGTGTTCGTCGACCTCTATTTGTTAGAACCCTTTTGTTAGGTCTAATGAAGAGAAATAATTAGCTCATCCCAACTTGTCCAAAACATCGTCAATTAATGGTATTGGATATTTATCCTCCCTGGTCACAGCATTCAATTTTCTGAAATCTATTACGATTCGCCATTCTCTATTACCCAATTTGTCTTCCTTTTTGGGAACTACACAAATGGGAGAATTATAAGGTGAATCACTTGGGACAATTATACCCTGATGCAACATTTCGTCTATTTGTTTTTTACTTCTTCTCTATGCATTTCCGGATATCTGTAGGACTTGGTATAAATCGGTTTCTCATTATTCGTGGGGATCCCATGCTTTACTTCATTGGTAAATGTCAAATCGTCTCCCTTTTTATAGAATACATCCGAGAATATGTTTATAAGCTTTTTAATAGCAATTCCTTCTTCTTCATTTACTGAGCTGTTCTACTACTCCTAATTCATCTAGATGGTACAACTCAGGCAATGACTCTATTTCTTTTTCTTTAAATTCTTTAAATTTTTGTATTTTCTTGTTTTCATGTTCTTTTTCGTCATGAACTTCAAAAAATATTGGAAATTCTTGCTGGTTTATATTAATACATTTCCCCTCATAATCAATAAAGGCTTTGTTTTCTTTTAACAAATCCGAACCAAATATTCCATTGAACGTTTCATGGAATTTTAAAATTTTAAAGGTTATATCCTTCGTTAATTTTACTGGTAAGCAATTTTTCGAAACATATGCTTCCTTATTTATGACGACATAACCAGCCGCAGTATTTAATCGTCAATTACATTTCAGTCGACCCGGTATCTATTAAAATTCGGAACAAAAGATAGGGTAGCCCTTGTCTTGTGGAGTTTCTCCCGTTGTGGAGGCCAAATACTGAAAATTTGATTCCTGAGAACTTTGTGGTTGTTTATTTAAATAGTGGTTCTGTCTCGTCTGTCCACTAATGTCCATTGGTTCTGGTCTAGAATATGAATGTCAATTGGGATAAGGATTGGGAGTGTATTTTGTGGGAAAGGAATTATTAAAATTACTTGGCTTTCGATTTTGTATATTTTTACTATAATTTTCGCTTATTATATTATTGTTATTATATTTATAATTACTAGTATTAACAATATTACTATTTTATTTTTCATTTAGCAAATTTGCTTCTCCCAACTCATGGACGGCCAACTCCAAAGAGCTGAGTTTTAAAGCACAAAGAACTGTTCTTAAATTCACTGGTAGTTTATTTATAAAGACCCTTAGAGCTACTTTATTATTGTGATTAATCTCAGATGGATTACCATCCAGCTTATGTCTTTGATTTAGCAATGATAATTTAGTTTGAATAAAATTATAGAATTGAAGGACGTCACCTCTATATTGGGCGCGTCTCAATTCCTCATAAAGGAGTTCAGCAGAAGCCAACCCTCCGAAATTCAATTCCAAGAAGCCTTTAATGTCGGCCCATCTGGTTAGATGTGGATGTATCTCCAACACCACCTTAGCCTTACCTTTTATTTTTCCTTTGATTATGGAAAGAAACATCCTCTGAGATGCTGGATTGTATTGCTCCATCGCTGAGATACCGTTGTCGATGCTCTCCAAAAAAGGGTACAACTCTTCTTTCCTACCATCAAAATTTGGGACCAGGCTCAAAAATAATAATTGTTGTTGCTGCAGCAACAACAATTATTTGTTGTTGTATTTGTTGATCCATTTCTTTCAATTCTTTTCGGTTATCACCAAATAATTGTCTTCGTTTCTCGGTCTAAGCTTTTTAAGATCCACTTTGTTTATTAAAAAGTTCTTTTTTTTGTATTTAAATTATAATCCTGGAGGGACCCGTGGGTATCTCAGAATTTAATTATTTTTTTATTATAAAAAAAAATTCTTTAAATTTTATTTAATTTTATTATTATTATCCTTTTGCACAGGATATTTTACTGAACTTATCCTTTTACATAGGATATTTCAACGAACTTATCCTTTTTCGTAGGATATCCTACCGACTGCGCCAATTTTATTATTATTGTAACGAAATTAATAATAACAAAAAGTGATTGTTTCTTTTATGAAAAATGAGCCATGAAATATAAATAAGTACTGTTCAATAATTGTTTATAATCAGAACAATCATTGAAGAATTCAAATTACGAGAATATAAATCATTGGGTGTGGTAAGTTATTTTAAAGATTCATATTACAATTGGATATTTTTTATATATAACTGACATATTATCGTTGGGTAAAACTCATACATACATAACTGTCAAGAAATAAAAATGGTTGTTTTTATTCAATATTCAAATGCCTTTGTTTTACAACAAAAAACAATGATATTTAAATTTTAAGAAGTAACGGATTTGTTTTTTTTTTTGTATTTAATAACGAAACAAGGTGTTCGCTGATTTAAAATTTTATTAACATTGTTTAATGTTTTACTTATCGCGTTTGGTTTAAAAAGTAAGGTCTATATTTGGTTTTGTGAAAATAAATAAGTAATGCAAAAATTTAAAAAATAAATAATAAAAATGGAATTCTCAGATTTTGATACATACATATATACATACATACATACATACATACATACATACATACATACATACATACATACATACATACATACATACATACTATGTATGTACATATATGGAAAATTTAGAAATATAGACAGACGAAGCAAACAACAATATAAACACCAGAGGAGCAAATAGCATTCTGTTTACCAGCTATTTTCATATAATAGAAAAAAGAGAAAATACATACATTATTTCTGCAGAGAATGGGAGGAATAATTGCTGAATGCAGATTTTGTTTTCAAAAAGTGAAAGGGTCGCTAAGTGTTAGCTCCAATATGCAAAAATGAAAACGAAGAAAATTCAGCTAGGAATTTTGACCAAAGACTTTTAATGTTTCTAACCGCCACATTTAGTTTTCTTAGTGTAGTTGAAAATCCTGAATTTCGAAACCTATTTAAAGGATTTCCCGTAGAATTAAAGAGTAGACAAATATATTGGAAAACCATTACCGAACACTTTGAAAAGGTAAAACCTTACATTGGCGTGTCGCAGATTCTCTGGAGCTCATACTCACGATAGCGGAAATGTTGAACAACATCCACAGAGAGTATGGAATAGACAGCAATAAAATTGTACTCTCAATAACAGACAATGGATCCAACTTCTGCAAGAGAGCAATAATCTTGGAGAGCTAAGTAGAGTGTGTGCAGAACTAATTAATGCAATAACTGAAAGATTTGAAGTATATTTTAAAGGTAATACATATAAGTATAAGTATTTATTGTGTATAATCTTTAATTTAAAACAGTTGGAACATGTTGTACTACTATAAAAAATAATATATATGTATGTACATTAGGGTGTCCCTTATAAGACAAAAAAAATTTTTTTTCGAATTTCGAAACGCATACCCTATAATTTTTTTATATATAGAAAATTATACCTAAATATGAAATTTTACTCTTCTATCATGATTGTAACCCGTGGCGACTAAGGCAAGAAGTTTTACATAATACAGTAAATGAGAACAATGAAAAAATGAAAAGATGCATTAAGAATATTTTATTAAGAATATTTTAATATTCCAAATTATATGGGATAACTTCTTTTTAAAGTGTTTTTTTCTGCAGTCTGGATACAGGTTTCTGTGTTCCTCAACACAGCGCAACAAAAACTGTTTTTGCTCTTCATCAGCAGTAATAAGTCCGTGAAAATGTTCCACAAGTTTGACTGCTCTTTCAGCAGCATCGTTTACCACTCGTAAAAGACTTACTTTTCGTTTGGCTTCCAGAAATGCAGCGTTGTTTATCCAAGACGCCACATTTGTGCGAAGAAAACTATCATCGATCTGTAATCTTGCAAGAAATACTTTGCTTTTACCTGATACAAAGCAATCAATTGTTTTAGCTGAAATAAAGAAAGGTTGTAATAAAAGTTGTTATAAAAGCATTCAGTACTAATTTTTCAAAAAATATGATTTAACACAAAGCTAACATTCATCGCTGTTTGGAATATATCGTTTGTTAAAATTCGATATTTCCTCCCTGTTTAAGTTAACAACCATATTTGTTTTTGTTTTGTCATCCACTTCGTCATCAAAAAGTGATAAAATGACTGCCTCTTCACTTAAATACCATAAGTGCTTACAAAACTTACTTAGAGCAGCATTCGAAATTGTTTCGTCTATTTCATTATAGCCTTTGACAGCTTTCAAAAAACCCAAATCCTGATTAGGTGCTTTTACAGCTTCTGTACACTCAAGCCATGACTTTACGTAAATTATCGCAACAAATAAGCAAATGTCCTGCAGAGCACTTTTATCATTTGCATCTATGTTGATCTGGGACTGGAGCAAACATATTTTTAATGAATAAATGGCTCTGGCCATCCATCGTGCTTGGTGTAAGGCTCCGGGGGGCTTGATTTTTATTTTCTTTTCTGGATCGCCATTCAAAAACACAACGCAGAGTTCTACTAATTCACGATAATCTTCTCTTATAAAAGTTTTTTCCAATGCCGCTTTGTAATACCTTAAGATGGATAAAATTTGTTCATCAGGAATGTGCTTTCTAACGAAATCGATGCATGGTTCAATCTTATTCGAATCTATATTTTTCCAATTGTCTCTAGTTTTTTTAAAAAGTGGTATTTCTGGAGATCGAACATTTTGCTTAATTTTGGCTTCAAATACACTTTTTAGCACTAACTCATAAATATGATGACGACAAGCGAAAAGCACCAGGTCTCTGCCCAAACTTTTCTCCAAAAGAGCACAAGCGCCATTAAAACGGCCAATGTTCGTTGATGTTGTATCACAACAGGTTATTTGCACCTTGTCAATGAGATTCCAGTCATATAGAGCTGTTCTAATAGCTGTTTCTTGGTGTTTACCAGACGAACTCTCCAATTTTGGTACTGCAAGAAGTTGTTCCTTGTCGCTATAAGAAATTATAATTGGCAACCTCTCCTCTTTGGAGCTTCTCACGTCTAAGCCGGGTAAAAGTTTGCCATCCCAATGGACGGTTATGATATCAGGTACGTTGTTCTTAAAGTCACTTTTTATAGTTTCTGCACGTGATTTTCTCATTTGTGTACGAATTCGCTGAATGGAAGATTTATTTATTGCAAAATCGTCGCATTTCAGATCCAATGCCTCTAGGATAGCCTGAATAATATAGACAGAATCTCTTATACTTAGCTTGCACCTGTCTAAAACTGCGACTACCTTTGGTGTTATCAGATTTTTTCTTCCTCTTTTTGAACTGTCGCTCTGCAAACTTGTGCTTGCCTCTGGCTGGATTTCGTCGTCGTGGGAATATTGTGAATCTTCGGTATCAGAATTTAATATTTCTTCCACGTCTAAAACTTGTCTGCATTCAGCATATGATGTAGAAGTCGATGCAACTTCCGAAAATTCTTGTTGCCTTAATTTTCTTGTTTCTTCGAGTAATAACCTTTTTTTAGATCTTTCCTCTTTGTCTGCCAAGTTTTTATCTATGCCAGCAAAGCAACCCGGTCTACCCGGCTCTCTCTGTAGCTTCAAAAATGCTTTATCCTCTTCTATTTTGATAATTTGAAGGGCAGCAGCATGAGCAATATCAAATAGGTTATCAAGATCACTTTCAAAATTACTTTCACGGGTCCTATAAATATCGAGACTTTTCTTACAATTTTTTTGCAACTTTTTCCAAAGTGTATATTTATCTAAAAGCTTCTTGACACAGTTCGGAATTGCCTTTGTAGGAATTCTTGCCTTCTCCCAAAAAATTACACATTCTCTAATTACTAGATTTGCACTTTCTCTAAGATCGAGCTTGACTTCGCGCATATTGTAAAAAAGCACAGCGAGAACTTGTCTATTAGATGGTAGTTTAGCACCATTAATTTGATGACAAGGCATTCAGATGAGAAAAATTTTTTGTTTTCCACTTCGTAATTCGACGGACATTTTTTTAGTTAAGGCACCGAACTTTATAAAACACACTATTGAAATTGAAAATTGCCACCGCAAACAATACATTAATTTGACAGTTGAGCAAAAAGGAGAATCACCTTTTTAGATAAACAAATATATATGAAAGCTTATTTTTTTGAAAGCAATGTAAACGATCGCAAGTCGCCACGGTTTACCATTCTTGTATCAATGTAAAATTTTTTTTGGTGGCTTCTTAGATTATTTAGAAACTTTTTAGCGGGTATGCGCAAAAAAAAAATGACGTCCAAAAATAAGGGACACCCTAATGTACATACATATATCAAACATCAAAACCATTGCCTTCGCTTTAATTTTATACACAATAAATATTTATTGTTATAATAAAATATTTTTTTAAAGGATGTAAATCAGCAGAAGTAGCCTTGCTTGCAGCGTCTCATCCAGGCATAAAACTACGGTTTTTAACATTTTTGCAAACAGCACACCATTTGACTATAGACGCATTGAAATCAATATCGTCAGTTATAATAATCAATAAGTTCAAACAATACTGCTGAAATTGGATTCCTAGATTTTGGCGATATTGATAGTAAGTAAATAAAAAGATCGTTAAAATAACTAGCCTTCTAATACTTCTTATATTAGGACTTTCAACACTGTCACAAAATGATAGCATACGAAAGGAATTGGACACTTTTCTGTTGGATTCTGGGACTGGATTGGGTTGTCTTAAGAAATATCTAGTTATTAGGCAAATGTTTTTAAAATTCAACACGCCTTTGCCTTCTTCTGCACCAGTGGAGAGTTTAATTTCCTTTAGTGGAATGGTAGACGCTCCTAGAAAAAACAAACTAAGTGATAGAAGCTTTGAAATGCTGGTTTTGCTTAAAGCAAATAATTTATAGAATTTGGCTATTCCTAATGTATTCATTTTGTTTATTGAATTTTTAATGAAGTATTAATTAGTCTTCACTTTTGAATTAGTGCACAAAAATAATAATTAATCAAATTTACCCTCAAATTGAATGCAAAATTTCTACATTCCAATCAACCAATATTTTGATGATTGCTTTTTTTGAAATCAAAATAAAGAAATTTTAGTGCAAGGATTTTTTAACTCACTATCACTAATGTTGACTGAGGCCGCAAATAGAAATCAAAAAAACGAATGCAATAATTTTTCAATATCACTCAGTGTGAGTGAAGATAACAGAATTAGTGCACTACCCCCAGCTATGAAAATAACAAATGTTTCGTTTTTTTTAACCTAAACCATTGCAATGTTGCTAAAGGTTGGGTGTTAAAATTATCATTGAATGAATGAATGAAATCACAGCTTTCATTTGTTTGCATAAAGACAAACTTAATGGTAGGAACACCGATAGACAGACAGTGAGACCATCAGACAGTCCGTCAGGTCGTCACACAGATCGTCAAACAATCAGTCAGACCGTCAAACCTTCAGATAGTGAGTTAGACCGTCAGGCAGTCATACAATCAGATCGTAGGACAGTCAGACCGTCCAACAGTGAGTCAGACCGTCAGTTTATCAAACAGTCAGACAGTGAATTAATCAGTCAGACAATCAAGCACCCAGTCACTTAGTCTATCTATCTATAAAAACCAGCAGAGCTATCTATAAAAACCAACGTTAGGTTGACGATGGTAACGGTGATGCAAGTTCAATAATTTTTTTTCCACCAAAACGTGCATAATGGTGATGACGGTTTTTAGTTCAATATTTTTTTTTCAACCAAATGGTGCCGACGGTTTTTGAGTTCAATAATTTTTCTTCAACCAAAAAGTGCTCAACGTGCCTAAAGAAGTTTTCTTCAAATAACATAAATTTATTTACACATTTCTGTACCAACTTCTCATAATTTAAAATATGATAGTCTTTCTTAACAAAAAAGGACATGTTGAACATTGTCAACGACGATCCAGATTTGCTCAAAAAGGTCATAACTGTCCATAATGTCCTTGCACATTTAATTACATTTTTTACACAAAACTTAATACAGTTTCTTTGATCCATTTTTTGAAATAGTAAAAAATTGAAGACCACACCAAAACACGACTAACCTTTTTATCTGGCAAAAACAAACTGACAATCCAAAATGGCTGATACTGTCAACATTAAAAAAAAAAATACAAAAATGGAACATACGTACCTCACGAAAATTTAAAATAACAGTTATTTTTTATCATACCTCGTACTAAAACTTATGTGAATAGTTATTGTTAATTGATTTGATTACTATTGGAAAATAGATTGCAAATAAAACAATGAAAAACAAATTATTTTTTTTTTTTGGATGTATAATTAAAAATTCATTTGAAATTATTTATAAATTTCAAGGCAAATTCAGAACAGGTGGCATCGCCGCTACAACAATACAACAGTTTTTGTTTAAGTGTAGACGAGTTGTTAAAACATGTGGTTTGTTTTATTTACATTTGAGAAAGAAAATATTTTTATTTTGGTTTAAAATAAGTATGTGCATTATTTAACATTACATTTGTATAAGGCGATAAAATACGAAATTTCCTTTCTTGCAAGAAAATCTAAACTAGAAGCAGATAAAACAAGAAATATGGTGGCCAAATTCGGTATTAAAGACTTAAACGTTTATTAGATTTAATGTTTTGTTTTTTTTTCAGTCTCCGTAAGTCTTTTAGCGGAAATGTACGGCTGGTTAAGGTAATGGTTTCAGATTGCCGAGCCTTAGAAAATTATGAATTTAGTATGGATGAACAAATAATGAAATGAAAAATTATATATGATGTACATGTTTCGCTGCATTAATTTGGTTTCAAACCTCTTTTAAATTCACCTTGTTTTTAAACGTGCAACCAAAGATACAATGATATTAGAAAATACCCAGAAACGAAAGTCATTGTGATTCGTCCTGACAAACGCTGAAAATGTTAAATCAATGAAAGATGCTGACTTTTCTTTGATGTCGTATATGAATTTAATAAGCAATTGTCCAAACTTTCATTTTTGACATGATTTTTTATGGAACGCGTCCACGTATTAGTGAGTCCTAACAGACATTTGAGTTTTTTTGCTACATATCTCAGACTTTAGTCGTGTCTGATGGAGATGTGTAGCAGACAAAGTCCTGCATCTTTCATTCAAATTAAAATATATTTACATACATATGTACATACATATGTATAGTTTAATGAAATTAATTAAGTATTAGTTAAAGAAAGTTAAATAATAATATGTTACATGAGATGAGTTTATTTTGAAATAAAAAAATTAAAACATAATATACACAGATTATATACAGTACCTTCGGATGTAATTGTTTTGCAAAAAGAAAATATGTACATATATAAAAATAAGAATACAAAAGCGTTATACATATATAAAAAACTAACCAATTGAATTTAAATTAACGATATTACTAAAATTTTCCAAAATATGAAACCTAACATAAGTTTAAGGAAACCCTTATGATTTAAAGAGGAGATCAATACCAACATTTCACAACAAATTTTAATTCAATCGGATCACCCGTTTACAAATCAATAGTTCATTTCAACTTCTCCGAAAACCAACAGAAACTGACTCTTCCGGAAAACCTATTATCTTAATCTAAACAAGAGTTATACCACTTTAAAGAGGAGATCAATACCAACAATCCACAACAAATTTGAAGTCAATCGGATCACCCGTTTAGGAGATAACCGGGTTTTCACGCAACAATTTACAAATCAATAATTCATTTCAACTTCCCCGAAAACCTACAGAAACTGACTTTTCCGGAAAACCTATAATTTTAATCTAAACAGAAGGTATACCACTTTAAAGAGGAGATCAATACCAACAATTCATAACAAATTTGAAGTCAATCGGATCACCCGTTTAGGAGATAACCGGGTTTTCACGCAACAATTTACAAATCAATAATTCATTTCAACTTCCCCGAAAACCTACTGAAACTAACTTTTCCGGAAAACCTATAATCTTAATCTAAACAGAAGGTATACCACTTTAAAGAGGAGATCAATACCAACAATTCACAACAAATTTGAAGTCAATCGGATCATCCCTTTAGGAGATAACCGGGTTTTCGCTCAACAATTTACAAATCAATAGTTAATTTCAACTTTCCCGAAAACCTACAGAAATAATGCAAGCGCAAGATCTAAAACGTAAAAGAGACATTGAAAGTTTATTAATATTTATGATAAAATATAAACATATTGTGTACATACTTTAATAATAAGAGCAGTCTTACAACTTTATTTTTATCATTTTTTTATACCCCAGTATTCGCTGTTTTGCTTTTTGGACTTCAAGTCGTTTGTTCAACTTCGAATACGAAAATGTATTCTGCATTTGTAAAACAAGTTTTTTACATTTTGTGGCAAGTTAATGATTCTGCTTTCCTCGACCATGTGCTAATGAAGGTTTCTACGGTGCGATATATTAAGGCCATTTATATTATGAAATAACGATTCCATTTGTTTTATTTTAATGAGAAATTAGTTTGCCATCTTTTTCAAGTATCCTTTTGACACCTGGTCAACACACTTATACGAATCTTGATGGTATTCGTAATCCACAAGATTCAACTTTCGAAGAATATAGCCAGATATATATTCTAAGGTATCCTCTTGAAGAATACCAATGTAATCTAGAAGCGATCCATTTAGATCATTGAGTACTTCTGCTTCATGTGCCTCTGGTCACATCTGATATTTAAATTCATCGACATCATTGCTTTCATTATTTTTGGATACGAAATCCACTGCACGTATGTTAGGGTTGCCAGAACTCAGCCAGATAGTTTTATCTTCCTCAAAATTTCCTTACCATTAAGGTGCTCCGTATTTCTTGCTAAAAATTTAAATTAAAAAGATATTTGGACACCCTAGAGGCTTAATTATATTTCTTAACAAATTGAATTAAAAAGAAAGACTTATTGCAGATAATGATAAACTATTGGCCATTTCTAAACATACCTAAGATATATTTCCGAATCCTATATTTGATATCCTGTGGTGAAGGATGGTCATTCAACCCACCTTTGTTTCGGATAGCACCAAATAAATGCTCCAACACATCCTGATTAAACGGTTTGTAACCAAATACGTCATTTTATATTTTTTTACATATTTATAAAGCATATCTAAGGCTGTGAAAAGGCTTCAAACTCTTTTTTCCAGGCACAATAAGCTTAGACATGGCATCTGTTATGCGCACCAAAATATCACGTTGCTATGCATATGATATTCCGTAGGGTTCCTAGGAAGATGACATTATCATGTTTTAATATTTTCTTTTCAATAATAATTAAAAAGAATACTTTGCCAGGGTAAGAAAATGTATCTAACTTAGAAGAACATCGAACCAATCGTTAACTTATTAGATGAACTCAGCTGACGCAATAGGCTCGTAGACATCAATTCCAAGAGTGTAACACCGTTTGATAGCAATGCCTGTCGTATTTGAAAAAAGTTGAGCAGCAAGTTTTACCTTTTGTCTTTCTAAATAAAAGTTGTAAAAACTTTTTATTTTTATAGACAAGAACTACGGACATACCTGCACATTAAACAGAAATATGTTCTTCACTTAGTTTAAATGTTATTGATACATCTGACTTCGATGTGTACTTTAATACATCTGAATTGTGTGTGGGCTCAAAAGAATATTGGTAATATATAAACCAGTATCCAAAAAGTGATTCCGAATCAGTTTAATTAGGTGGGGTGCATCTTACAAAGGTGAAGACTTTTTCCTCCATATTCACGGGATTACTAAACCATGGTTTTTCTTGAGAATAAATTAGTTAAAATATGACTACTAATAGTTAAAATATGACTACTAATAGCAAAATACATTACATTTAACATAAAGTTAATGAAATTTGGAAATCGAATTAGTGGAAATATATTATTTGAAGCTAAAATAATACAAGGAAATCAAATCAATGGTTTATAAACTAAGACATTAGGTAAATGGAATTTAAGATACAAGTTAATAAAAATTAAAATATATAACGAAAATTGTTTTCAAATGTTAATAACGACTTTTAAGATCAAATCTTAAAGGCAAATTTTAATAAAAAAAATTTATTTACCCGTTAAAAGTTGAATACAATTTTACATCCAAATTCCTTTTATGTACTTTTATGTATGAAACCTAGGTACAGACATTCTCATTAATACCAATAGAATTTTACCTCAGTCAGAAAGCCCGCATATTTTAAAGTGTGGTGTATTATGTAAAGTGTAATGTATTATTTATAAACAATTATTAATTATATAATAATAATTAACTTATATGGAGTGACTTTCAACTCTCTCAACAACTTTCGGTTCGTTGGCCCCATTTCACATACCATAGCAACTACTGGAAACCCTGCATAATATAATTTAGATATTATGCTGTGCAACAAACAACTTGTCAGTTTGCAGTCAAAATCATAAAAAACCGGTTGCTTCCAAGATTTTTTTAAACCTCTAACGATTACTACCTGTACATAATTGGCAGGCTTCCTAACAACGTTGCCTGCAGGATCATACTCAAAGGTTTCCACTACATTCATTTCGTCGAATACGTAAAATCATCGACCCATAAAATCAATTATACGCCCTCGGCACAGAAGAGTGTAAACATATGGCGTTGGAAATGTCGGTCCAACTCTATTGTATGTTGCCTGGGGATATTAATTTACGTACTTGTCCCTCAGTAAAAATTTTACGCATGGAATCAATTGCCAGATTTGCTTTGAGCAGCTCAGTTTTTTTAAGCTCCTTCGCGTTAAAAAAAATCCGTCTAAACCAGATAGCTTTGTTGGCTCACTGGTTTCCATTGGATAAGGAAGCTGCAAGCTGGAAAAATATAATTTAGGCGCTCTAAAACAAACAAGAAAACATTTGTTACGAAATTAATGTATTTTTATTAATTTTCACCGTATGAAAAAATATACATAGGTATAAAAAGGTAATACTTTTGACATAAAAATTAATAAACATGTATTCGTCAAATCCATCTACATATATATACCCTGTCGGACATTGAGTGGTTGACTACAAAATTAGCCAACTTTAAGTTATCTATTATTGACTACTTTTAAGCGAACTACTATGCAATGCAAAATTTTTATTAACTAAAATTAATAAGTTAATGGACAGTAAATTTGTTGTGTTTGATTAGTCGTTGTTCTTTCCCATATAGCTTCTTATTTTTCTTTAGAAAGAAGTCAAAGTTGATTAGCAGTGAAACGCCTTCAAGGCTTTATTTACTAAATAAGGTCGGCTAAGCCGTCGGAATAGTGTACACTTACGTAGGATTATGTAACAAAACTAATAATTATATAACAATTATATGATAATAACTATTTAATAATTATATAATTATCAACAATAATCTCAAATTAATTAAGTAAAAGTAATCGTAGTTTTGGAAAGTTTATAATATGTATGTATATATGTTTTTGTAAAATTAATTAAAACATTCACGTATATACATACATATTTTATTTTAATATAATCAATTCCTAAATTAAAATTATTTTAAATTTGTTACTATTATATTAATTCAGCTGCCGGCCACTGTCACCGAATAGTTGCTGACGCCGCCGAATAATTCAGTTAACAGCTTAGATTTTTTATTAGTAAATATTCTCGCGGGTAAAATTTAAAGTTTTTTTTCATAAATAATAAAAGAAGTTTACATTTTAAAAATAAAAAGGTTTTAGGTGTTTTAAAGCTATTGTTTGTGTAAAATAATAAAAAAAAGTGTTGTTGATTGCTTTAATGTTAACTAAAGTGTTATTGGAATTTGTGAATCCGTCATGCATTATAATTTTATGAAATCAAAGTAAGGAGGAACGAGGTTGACATAATGAGTGATATTAAATAGGGAAATTAAACATTTAAAAAGCTTCTTTTTAACTTTACATTTAACTTTATTTAATTTGTTGTATTTTGGCTGCAACTTAACACAAAAATTTAATTAAAACAAAGAAAAAAACAATTGGTAGCTATCAAACTAATTAACGTACTTCAAAATTTAAAAGTTGCCCAACTTTCGTACCATGCGTTGATGGAGATGTACTGATTGTGACAACGCTCATAAGAAAACCTGTATTTCAACTTGTCAGTTGAAAATAGCGACCCAGCTTTTTAAGGCTTTTTAAAAAATGAATTTTTGTTTCCTTTTTATTTTTTTTTTAAATAATATATTATAATATATTTTGTCTATTTATTTAAACACATAATAATTAAGTTTTTAATAAATGTTATTTTTCATAAATTACAACAAAGTGCAATTAATAGTTAAGACGTTAGCTGAAAACTAACTTTTTGTAACTAGTTATTTAGTTAGTTGTTGTGCCAGTTTTTAAAAATAAAATTTATTTTAAAATTTTTGAATTATCCTTGCAGCTAGCTACAAAAAGTTAGTTTTCAGCTAACGTCTGAACTATTAACGTTTAGTTGACTTAAATCCCACTAACTTATAGTTAACAGAAAAGTAGTTCGTTTACAGCTAGCTACAGAAAGTTAACTTTAAGTTAATTTTTAAGTTAAAAGTTAATAAAAGTAATGCAGAATCGGACAATTGACTACCGGCCTAGGACATCACAATGTTAAAATAGTTAGTTGTTTTCATTGCAAAGTAATCCAAGTGTCAGTCAGCACTAGTTGCGAAATAGTTAGCTTAAAGTTAATTTTTAGTTAACTGAGTTTCCGACATGTATATGCTACATATATGTGCACATATGTATACGCCTAAGCTTAACTTACTCTGGCACTACTGCATATTGCTGTAAGGGCTGAACATGTGGAATAATAATGGCCTCACTTTTTCCTAGGTTTGATTTTGGAAACCTAAAAATTAAAAGTAAAATTTAATTTCTGTTTTTTGTAAATTATTATATACATAGAAAATTTTACGGAACAAACATTGTCCCTGTTGAAATTCTACTTACGTGACAACTACTTCAGTCTGCTGATGCTGCACTATTGGCATAGCACAGGGCAATAACTGGTTTTTGCATCCTGATAATATAATATCACTCGAAGCAAAGTGGTCGATGCATATGCGAACGTTTGGAGTAAATTTCATCCCGCACAGCTTATTCCACTTTTCCCTCCTACATTCGTCTTTGGAACATTAAAAAACGTTCTGTTTCCTTTTTCTATCCTTTTTCGGCACAGCCAACAGTAACGCATATTCTTGTAAGAAAAATAACAATTGATTTTAAACCACCACAAATAACTATAAAATTACATTAACACTTTTTTCTTACCCTTTTTAGTTATTTTTTTTAGTTTATGAAGGTTTATTTTAAGTTAGATTTAAAAAAAATTTAATTTTAAAATTTGTTTTTAATATTGAAAAAAATAACGAACTTTTGGAAAATAATACACTTTTGACACCTGTCATACACATTACAAACTTGAACAAAAATAGTCAGATACCACAGTGATGCCACCTAGTAAAATTATTCCGCCTTGCAAACTTGAACACAGTGATGTCACCTAGTAAAACTAATTCGCCTTGATAAATTTAAAAAAATGTAAAGTAATAAAACCTATAATAAGAGTAGGTGCAATGAAAAAAATACGTACAGTGGCCCAGAAAACTCTACATACCCCTGAATATATTTATATATTGAAAAGCCCGAGGGACATTTATTAAAGAAATTTATATTAAACATACGTTGCAGAATTGAAAAAAACAAATCTCCGTTTGTATTTTGTTCAGGATACGTATGTAATCATGTTATTCAAAATTCTGTTTGGACAAAATACTGGTCAAAAAAACTTAAAAACCCTGCTTTTCAAAATACTATTTTGCAAAATATTGGATTTCGAAATACTGGATTTCGCAATACTGTTTTGCAAAATACTGTCAAGTAAAAGTGCTGGTTTACAAAATGTATTTTCTTAAAAATAACTTCAACAAAAATATATAATTTTCAAAACTTAACAAAAACATTTAACAAAATATTAATTTCAATGCATTTTATAAACTTAAATTAGTAAATGATGAAACGTCAAATGTTCCGTCTACCAGCCAGCAATCACATTTTTGAAGCAAATTAATAGATGTTTGCGTGGCCATAATTATCATACAGTAATTTTCGGTCATTAACTCGGACTAAATGAACATCTCTCTATCCACAACATACAAATTAAGAGGAATGTCTATTTCTTCAATATTTTCCGGTTCTTTTATAACGCAAACTTTTTTCCTGAATCTCTTTATTTTAACATTTTGAGAATTTTTGGATGCCTTTTGGTTTTGTTAAGGAATGTTTAGACGATATGTATTTCCTTATGTACATACGTATTTTCTTTTTATTGATTTTTTACGTATTTATAATAGTTTTTTATCTTATTATACAGCTATTTGTCATACATGGCAAACATTAGATAATGATAAATTGAGATATATTTTACTTAATTATTACAGCGAAAATTTTTGTAAAAATTTATAAACTTAAGTACTGTTTTGCAAAATAAAGCTAAAAAGCGCGCGCTTTTTTTTCTTTATTTTTACAAAAATTTTCGCCGCCCAGTCAAACAGGATTTTGCAATTTTTTTGTATTATGTTATGCAGTATTTTGTATTATGTTATGCAGTATTTTGTAAAACAGTATTATTAAATCCAGTATTTTGTAAAACAATTTTAGGAAAAATACGATTTTGAAAACAGGATTATGTTATAGACAGGATTTCGACCCGAACCCATTTTGTTCATTACAGAAATCTAAATTTATTTTCTTTGGAATTGAAAAAAATTATAAGCACATCTTTTTCATCTGCTCATGTCTTGGACGGACTAAACCTGTTTTTTTAATTAAATTTTTGCAAATAAGAGACTAAGTATTATTTTTTTTTTATTTCGGAGCAGCACTCAGGGGATGACCCCTACTCGTGCAAAGCATTGTGCCAGAACTAGGAAATTAGGTTATGGGAAGGAGGATAGAGGGAGTAATGTTTGTGGACATTCGATTTGAATTTTCCAACATTGTAGTTGACAGGAAAGACCTCTGTAGGAAGATGATTCCACAAGCGAACTGTACGGCTAAAAAATGAATTTTCTCTGTAATGCATTGTGCGATTCACTGGCCAATCGACAACAAATGGATGAGCTCTTAATGAAAAGCGTGTTGTACGCGAAAACGTGCGGATATCGGGAACTAGTTCCCTAATCTCATCAGAGCACATTCCATTGTAGTAGCGATAAAACAGCGAAACACAACCCACATTGCGTCGATGTAAAAGAGAGTCAATAGAGTTGGATACCCTACTGTCACCTATGAGCTTCTTCGCCCTCTCCTGCACGCGGTCAAGTAGTTCCAAAATAGACTTTGGAGCACCGGCCCATACATGAGAGTTGTATTCCATTTGTGGCCGGATGTAAGTGGTATAAATAGTAAGGAGATCGGATGAGGTGAAATATATTTTACACCGTTTGAGAAAACCGAGACACTTGAAAGCTTCTTTTGAGACTTGAAAAATGTGCTTAGTCCATCGAACGTCACACTGGATTTTCATGCCAAGAACATCGAGAGCTTCTGATTCCTTAATACTTATACCACCCATAATTACAGATGTAGCACCATTATCGACCGAACGCCGGTGCGTTAGCATACAACATTGAGTCTTACGAGCGTTAAAGTCGACTCTATTTTCCCGGCCCCAATTAGATATTGTTACGAGATCGTGATTGACCGTATCATTCATGTTTTGCCGCTTGGCCCCAATCTCTAAAAGGCTCGGCCGTCTGGAGAATGAATACGAATGACAAATGCTGCTATCATCTGCAAAAGAGTAGATAGGGTTGGAAGTTTGACAGAGAAGGTCATGTAGAAAAATAAGAAACAGGGTAGGAGAAAGAACAGAGCCTTACGGTACCCCTGAATTAATCTTGAACTCGTTTGATGAAATCCCATCTATAACAACTCGTATAGTGCGATCCCTGAGAAAGCTCGATATAAATCGAGAAAAGCTATCACCGACACCAAAAGCAATAAGTTTTGACAGGAGTGCACCATGCCACACTCTATCAAAGGCCTTGGAGATATCTAGAGCCACCACCTTACTTTCGCCGAAATGGTGAATGGATTGACACCATTTTTCCGAAAGGAAAGCCAGCAAGTCCCCTGTAGAGCGCCCCTTACGAAAACCATACTGGCGGTCGCTTAGTAAGCTGTTGGACTCCAGATACTTGACAAGATGAAAATTTAGCATACTTTCCATTACCTTAGAAAGAGTAGAACAGACTGCAATTGGGCGGTAATTTTCAGGGTTGTTAGCCTGTATTGCTACATTAAATAATTTTTAAACATTTACATACATATATGTATGTATGTATGTATGTATGTATGTATGTATGTATGTATGTATGTATGTATGTATGTATATTTTTAAACATAATATGTAGGTAATAAAATCCATTATCTCTATGGTTTTAAAATATCTATTTGCATTATCATTTATCTAGCATATGCAAATACAATTGACCTGCTCTAATGTTTTTACAGTTAAAAATAAGAAATTATGCATATTTTCATTACACATCCTAATTATCTACAATTATATGTACGCACATGTATGCATGTACCTACATCATGAACAAAGAGTCAGTTTGAAAAGCAAACATCCATGAAGATAAAAAATTTTTGTGTGAAACTTATTTGTGTACAGTGAAAAAACAAACGCAATACAAAATTTTTTTCGAGGACAGTGAAGAAAACAAAAAGCAAATCAACAGTTTCTTTATGAATATTGAAAATTAAAGAGGAGAGAAATACGTACTCTGCTCAAAGCATACTGCTTAAACTCGCCCAACTTTATTGTTATTATGTTAAACATTTACTCATACTTATGAATACCTGCATCCTTCAAATTCTATCCTGTGTTGCATTTCTTAAAGTTTTATGCATTGACATCTTTGTATCGTTCAAAACCTTTACGCAGTGTGAAAAATATTCCTTTTTTTAAATATTGTACACAAAAGCGATTTGCCTCTTTGTTCTATTCTGCCACTTATAATTTTTTGTGCGATATACGAATATAAAGAACTACACAAAACCAACTGTCAAAGTGCCCACTTAAAGTGGCTGCTAAACGTTCCACTTTTGGGACTGCTGAACTCGTTTTTGTTTTCTTTTGTATACTTTACCAACATTTATACTTAAGTAGTAAAAACATTGTACGTATTTCATTCATACACATTACTTAAATCAAAATAAGGCCTGGGAATTTGATATATTTTTTTCACAAAAAAAAAAACCAACCAAAGTATTTAATCTCTTTTAGTTGCAAAACAAAAGCAAAAACAACTTACGTTTAAACCTAACATTTTACAATAGTTTTGATACTAGAATACTTGACCTATAAAAAGAAATTTAAGTACGTTTTTTGCTTTAAAACTACTCTTACTTTTACTGGTTACTTTATTCAACCATTAAAAAGCTTTAAATTAAAGCACATTTTTTAAACATTTGCAGTTATTTTATAATTTCCAAACAAATATAAATACATACCTACATGTATTAATTACCAGCCGTAAAGTAGCGGAATATATGAATCTCCAAAATGGAGATTGTGTGATAAGGACTGAAAATTGCCTTAAATATTTGGGTGTTGTTATTGATAATCCTTTATCATATAAACAACATCTTGATTATGTTAGGGCTAAGGCAGTTGATGTAAGTACAGCTTTGTGCCGGATAATGCCGAACACGAGGGGTCCAAGTACCTAATTAGGAAAATACTAGGGGAGGTTGTATATGCAGCTCCAGTAAGGGCAGAATCTACAAATTGCAAGAAAATTAGTTCTGCGTACAGATTGACGGTAGTACGTGTATGCTCTCCATATAGAGTTGTATCTGGCGAGGCAGCTTTAGTCATTGCAACAATGATACCAATTGATATATTGACAAGAGAGGAAATCGCAATTTAAGGTACAGCGAGTTTTGTAGAATCGTAGCGATATAACGCATGCTGGAGAAAACAGCATGGCTGAGCTGCAGATGAGGTGGACATCAATGGTATATAGACCTATGCGCTGAAACCTAATATAAAATTGTGGTATAACAGGCACGAAATATGAACGAAAACAACCGTGCCCACTCAATAGTTTACGTAACCATTATTACCTTACGCAATTTTTGAGAGGGCATGGTTGTTTTCGTTCATATTTATTTCGTTTCGGACTTGATAGATCTCCTTTTAGTCCGTGCTGTAGTCAGCATGTACATGTGTTTTTTGTTTGTCCAAGTTTTCAATCAGAGCGCGTGAAATTGCAAAGTTTGAAAGACAGAAATATATGTGTAGATATCATAGTACAGATTATGTTGATATAACTAGATTACTTGCAGTATATCTGTGAATTCGTTAAGATTGTTCTTTTGGAGCTTCGAGGGTATGACGAGATCCGCAGGAGGATTCAAATTTAGTTGTGGTTTTTTGCTTAAACCTAAGAGAAATTAATTTTTCGGTAATACCGTAGGGACTATGAAACGATGTTGTTTTAGCGTGTAAAAGTCTCGCACTCCTGTTATTATCAGGAGTTTTCAAGGATTTTTTCCTCGTACGAAGATTTTTAACGAAAAGGTTAACCCAAGGCATAATCATAACAGGTAGACCCGCTGCGAAAAAAAAGCATAACTCAATAATAAAAATAAGTACATGATTTTTCTATAAATTATTTTCAGTTGTAAACAAACAAAATTATAGTACATTTTGACACTGGAAGATGGAGACAAAAAATAGTCAGCCTTTGTTTAACCGTTAAGTTCGCCAAGCTGCATTTTTGCAACATACCAAAAATTCAAATCATTTGACAAAAATTCACAATAGATACAATTTTAATTTGTCAGCTCGCCTCTGCGCGTTGGTGTGAAAACTGTAAGGAGTGTAAAGGCCACCATACACATTCTTCTTTTTTGTCAGTTTTAACCGCACGGTTAAATTTGTTTCCGTAAATAAAGCAAAGCAATACAAATTTGAGAGCAACACTCATAAAAACCGTATTTTTAAACTGCGTTATCACACACAAACAACAACAAAAACGTTTGAAAACCAACGGTTAAAATCAAGAAGCACGATTTTCGTTCATTTTATTTGAAACTTTCCAAGCTAAGTGGGTTAAAACATATGAAATCAACCGAAAATATTAACATTTCTGACCTCATCACCTCCAAATTTGATAAGATTTTGTACACATGATCTATGGATCGGCACAATAATATTTGCCAACTTTCAGGCATATAGCCTTCCAACTTTCAGAATTATGGCCATTCCAAGTTGGCAAAAATCAATAAAAATGCACTCAGATGCCTTAACACAATTTTAATATCTCGAAAAGTATTCATTGTACGTTAATAATGAAGGGCTCATTTTACAGACAAAAACATGCGCCATTCAAATAAATTTTTTTGAAATTTTCGATCAAGGATAATGTAAATAAAAAAAGGACTAAAATTTCCAAAGGATATATCTCGAAAATCAATATTTTTAAAAATCTCAAAAAAATACATGTTAATTCTTATTATGTTTTGTACAAGTCTGCCAAATTTCAATGTGGAGTCTTTATTACAACATGAGTTATTAAGAAAAAAGCAGGCGAAGGTTTATGTTTTGAAAAAATAAAATTGAAAGAATACAAAAAAGTCGTGCACAATTCATTCGGTATTTAAATAAAAACATTCAATTCAACATTTTGCTGTAATCCTTTTAAAAAATTCGGTCACGCTGGGTGCAATAAAAGTTTAAGACAAGTCCAAGAATGGATGCTACAGTATACTAAGGATAAAAACATTACGATCTCAAATAAAATTTGTGGGACATGTAGAATAAAATTTTCGCATCTGAAAAAATCTAATAAATCTAATTTGGAAGAAGGTTCAGACATAAACGAAAATGTAGATACTTTCGATGACATGCGTCAGGCACAGAAGAAGTTGCTATTAAACCAATCTTTACCGTATCTGGAACAATCTCCGATAAAAAAGAAGAATTTACATCAAAAACGGTACAGAGATGCAAAGTGCAGGAAAATAACTGATTCGATTCAAGACAAAATTTTCCACCGTTCAGCACAATCCACTTCGCATATGTGCCCACAATGCGAAATAATAGAACAATTAAAAGAAAAGTTTAAAACATTAACATAAAATAGTGAGAAAATCCAACTGCTAACAATTTTACCAAAAAGCTGGACAATACATAAAATTGAGGAAGAATTCCTGGTTACAAACTATATCGCGCGAAAAGTTAAGCATGTGGTTGAAACAAAGGGTGTGATGAGTACGCCTAATCCAAAACTGGGAAGTCCAATTTCGCCAGTGACAAGCAGTTTAGTAACATCCTTTTATGAATCCGATGACGTCAGCAGGTGTATGCCCGGACAGAAAAATTTCGTGTCTGTGTTTGAAAATAGTACTAAAGTGAGGAAAAATAAAAGACTTTTGCTTGGAAACTTAAGAGAAATGTACGCCTTATTCAAGGAACGACATGATGGAATAAAAATAGGTATTTCCAAGTTTTGCCAACTTCGTCCGAGGAATATAATTCTAGCAAATGCGTGTGGATCTCATAACGTGTGTGTTTGTACAAAGCATCAAAATGTGAAGCTGATGGTTGATGCTATAAATTTAAAAAAAATAACTGCTGGTATTCCGAATTATCAGCTTAAATGTTACAAAGATTGTTTGAAACAAAAGACATGCATTCCATATTCTTCAAAGTGTCACCTACGTAAATGTAACAAGTGTCCATCGCCACCTGAATGTATTATTGAGAAAAAAGTTTAAATCGCCACCTGAATGTATTATTGAGAAAAAAGTTTGGAACAACCCCGAAGAAAATCACGTATTTTTCAGACGGCAGTGCTGCCCAGTTTAAAAATAAAAAGAACTTTATCATTTTATGTTATCATATGGAAGATTTTGGATGTAATGCTGAGTGGCATTTTTTTGCAACAAGCCATGGAAAAGGCCCAAGTGACGGTCTTGGAGGTATCGTAGAGAGAGAGGAGCGTCGAGCTAGTTTACAGCGTCCATTACAAGGTCAAATAACTACTCCAAAACAATTATATGAATGGTGCCTGCAAAATCTTTTGAACTGTAATTTCGAGTTTTTAACTCTAAAAGACCACGAAGAAGAAGCACGGTTCCTTCAAATTCGTTTTAAAGATTTGCGTACTATTCCTGGAACTCAAAAGCTGCATTCCATTGAACCTGTAGATAAAAAAAATTAAATTCAAGCGTTACTCGGCAGATGTAGATTTTGTAATTGAAATCCTTCAGAAATAATAAATATGCTGCAATAAAGTGTTTAATAATGATAATACATTATGTTGTACTTTTTATTAAAGGCTTAAGCAAAGAAAATTCGAAAAAGTTCCGTTACATTTGATTTGTTCTTCTTTCTGTAGTTTGTCACCTTTTTGTATTTTGGTACATTTCATGAAATACATAAACCTTCGCCTGCTTTTTTCTTAATAACTCATGTTGTAATAAAGACTCCACATTGAAATTTGGCACACTTGTACAAAACATAATAAGAATTAACATGTATTTTTTTGAGATTTTTAAAAATATTGATTTTCGAGATATATCCTTTGGAAATTTTAGTCCTTTTTTTATTTACATTATCCTTGATCGAAAATTCCAAAAAAAAAATTATTTGAATGGCGCATGTTTTTGTCTGCAAAATGAGCCCTTCATTATTAACGTACAATAAATACTTTTCGAGATATTAAAAATTGTGTTAAGGCATCTGAGTGCATTTTTATTGATTTTTGTCAACTTGGAATGGCCATAATTCTGAAAGTACGAGAGCTAGGACACTGAAAGTTGGCAAACGCTATTATTATGGTTAACTTTCCCTTCGTACCAAATTTCATCCAATTCGAAATCGGTGCGGTCAACTCATTGGTTGATTTCATATGTTTTTACCCAAGTGTTACTTAGATTTTATTTTTAGGCATTTTATAAAATCAAACCAACGAGAAACGAATAGTACTGTGAAAATTTGTTTAATTTTATTACATTTCATAGGTTTTTGCAAGGCACTTTCATCAGGTAACCTCACTACGAAGGGGAAATATTAAAACGAAAATTTTTAATTTTTTTTTATGGAGTTTGATAGGTCGACTTCCATTTAAGGCGAAAAATTGTAAGTTTAACTATCAAAATCCATATAAAAAAAATTTATAATTTTTGCTTTAATATCACAGTACAACACATGATTTCGGGACTCAATTCTGATAATTGTTTATGAAAGTAGCCCCAAAAAGAAGAACTTCTGCATCATTCGTTTGGTCATGGTACATCAAATAATAATTTAAAAATTAATTTGAAGTTAAATTCATACCATTACTTAATTGTGAATAAAAGCGTAACGTGTTCATCGATTCTCATGATTTTGTCTGATTTTGTTCATAGGTTATGCGACATCACGTGAAAGCAATAGGACTTGAACTTTTTTACCGTTTTGGATTTTTTATGAATTAAAAAAAAAATTATTTTTTAGTAAAAAAATATTTTTTTTTTCATCACACATTTACTTATAACTGCGAAACTGATGCTTATGTTGGATCAAAATTATTTTAATAATAATTTAATGATCAAAATAAATTTAATTGAAACTGGTTGTAGAAATGGTTTTTGGGTAAAAATATATTTTAAGGTTTTGCACGCTTACCTACATACATACTTATATCAACGTATTTTCCATAGATTCGTCATTATTTTCATTTTTTCACTTTATTAACTATAGCCTAGTACTCTGTTTGAATTTGTGAAAAATGTTGAGCAACGTTTATTATTTCACAAGGAAAATTTGACACTTAAAATGTGGTGTCTATCTAGCGATTTTAAAAAATTTTACGATTTTATTGTTTTTAAGTATACCACATTGTTTTAGAAATGTTAACAAAAGTCAAGCGATCAGCTGCTGTTTGAAAAATTCCACATGAAATAATGCCCCTTTGTTTTATTTCACAGCTTTGATAAAATGTTGCCAGAAACATTTCAATGTTTTTCCACAGAAAAAACTGAGTACTACTTCTGCAACATTCTTCCATGACTTTTTCATAGAAATTTTTTATGTACATACATATGTAATTTGACAGCATTCCGCATGAAAAACTAAACAAACTATAAACTTTTCAAAAATGTTTTTCTGGAATGCAAACGGCATATGCCAACACAAAAGTTAACGAGTACTTTCTTAATAATCAACAAATTTATGTCATGCTGATTTCAGAGACTCACTTAATAACAAATAGCTTTTTTAAAATCAATGGCTATATATTATATGACACTAAAGACCCTCGTGGCAGAGCATGTGGAGGTTGAGCAATACATACTAATAAAGGCTCGAATTAAACATTATTTACTGTGTGATTTTTGAAGAATTTCATCAAGGCTTCGTCAATTTATTCACCTCCAAGATTTCAATTATCAGAGAGTCAGTATAGCGACTTCTTCAAATCAATAGGTCCCACTAAGAACACCAGAGTCTAATTGATGTTGATCAAAACATCAAATTAACCTGACCAATAGACAGATGCAATCACATTTATTCTGCAGATGTCGACCGGCTCTAGACTTAAAGATTGCACGAAGCGGCTAAGAGACCTAATGGAATCTCGAAGAGTAGCATCTCTGTAATATTACCTGGAAGATCTGGACCCAACTCCACAATCAGATTATTCATTATGGCGTGCATGTAATAACCTTAAAAACCGGTCGTACGAAAGCCTCCCTTGCGAACTTCTTGTGGAGACTGGGCAAGAAATCATACCGAAAAAGGCAATTTATTTGTTGGACACTTGAAGAAGGGTTTCACTCCAAATATATGTACTGATATAGCTGAGTTACCACCAGTAGAGACTAGTGCCGTAGTAGCCATAAAATTTTAATTTAGCGATATTTAGAGGGCAATAACGGATTTAAACACCAAAAAAGCCGCTGGCGTTGATAAAACAAGTAACAAAATGTTATTTTAATTGCCCCGTATAGGTCGCAGAATTATTCTTTTTGTTTTTAATGCCATCTTACGTCTTGAGTACTTTCCCACAGAATAGAAAGTCTCTTTGATTACTTGCCCGAAAACTTTTATAAGCTCTTAAAAAATTATTCAACGAATCGAAAGTTTTTACTAAAAGAAGGAGATTTTTTAAGCTCCTCACAGCTCATTGAAGCCGTAGTTCCCCAAGGTAGTATTTTGGAACCAATTTTATATTTACTGTAAACATCAGATATGTCAATTAGCACATCAACATTTGCAGATGATACAGCTTTTTTAAGTATTCATGAAAGCGCCCAAGTAGCGTCACAACTTTTACAAGACCACATAATCAATTTGGAAAAATGGAGAATAAAGGTGAACGAACAAAAATATACTCACATAACTTTCACACTGCGTGGGGACTCGT